>CAXKVR010000597.1:0-27234 GCA_964058845.1 Carex sylvatica
TACAAGTTTTATATCTATGCACTGAAGTATTTACTCCTATGTGGTCAACTATTTTTGTTAGAGAAAGGTTGACGCAGAGACGATTGGGGAAGGTTGATGCAGGATTCACGATTGAGGATAAATACTTACAAGTATAGGTATAAATACTTGCATGATGAGGTATAAATACTTGTGTGACGATGAGCCTGAAAGTATGTCATCATGGATCTCATTTGAAAGATAAAATTACGTAGAATACGTTCGTGATTTTAGATTCGCAAAATTACTCATAGATCGTGAGAAATGTGGACGATATTGAAAAAAAATCTCTAAAAACGTGTATGATTCTTCTCCCCATGTAGTTTGAGTGGTCCTCCCATATAATCATATCAAGTTAGACATGCAAGTATTAATATCTTAGTTTGCAAGTATTAATTTATTATCTTTCAAGTATTTATACCTATGAATTTAATTAAATTTGGAAGACCACAGTGTTTTGAATAAATTTAATTAAACTAGTTAGTTAAGTTAGTTTATGAAAAAATTATGTTTAAGAGATGGGGGGATGATGGGGAGATACGGAGATGCGGAGTCTACGATTGGAGATAAATACTTACAAGTATAAGTATAAATACTTACAAGTATATGTATAAATACTTGTATAATGATGAGTTCGAAAGTATGTCATCATAGATCTCATTTGAAAGATAAAATTGTGTAGAATACGTTCGTAGTTTTAGATTCGTAAAATTCCTCGTAAATTATGAGAAATGTGGATAACATTAAAAAAAAAAAAAAAAATCTACCTCTAAAATCTATTTAAGAGATGGGGATTTGATGGGGGGATTCATATAATTATTCTTATTTCAAAATTTCGGCAGCTCGTTTCAACCCAATCAAATTAAACCATCAAGGTTTAAATTGGACATGTCATCATGAAATATACCACTATCATTATTGAGTTTTAATGCATATTACTTCTCTAAAAGGAGCTTCCACATAGGCCCATTCACTGTCAAATCGGGCAAGATTGGAACATACACTGGTTTCATATTTCCTTTCTTTCAAATGTAACACTAGAATAAAAGGAGCATGTAACAGGGGTTAGACTTCGCTTATGTCAGGAACTGAATACCCCTATCATTCTCTTGTAAAATGAGGATGGTTTTTAATGATAACGCCTAAGGGCATTTGAAACAAAAAAAAAAGGAGCTTGGACAAGTACCAAGTACGTCATGCATGATGATAGCGGTGACAAGTTATGCCAACAAATTCGAATTGACTAACTTTAGAGGTGGCATTATTGAAAATAAATCAGTTATGATTCTAAAAGAAATTGTACGGTCCTACAATTTCAAATTCAACTTTTTATTGGTTTTGAGATTCGTGCATAAAAACAATTTTTATAGAGATTCGTAATACTTAAAAAATGAAAGGTTAAATTTGAAATCATAGGACTCTACAATCCCTTAGGATCGTAGCAGATTTATTTCCGACATTATTACGCATCAATGGTAGCACATACTGCAGCTATATATATAAAGCGGAGCGGATTGTTAGCTCCAGGAGGTATTACACAAAGAAAATTACAAAAAGCGTAGGAGACTGACCCTCATCCATGAAACTATTTAGAGTTTCTAATTCAGTTTCAGGGATGGGAGAGAGTTTCTTATTTATAAACCATACAGTAAAATTTCTTATTTAGAAACTGTTTATAAACTCTATCTAATCAAATGATTGGCTCAAATTATTCCTCTTTTCTAATTTATAGTTGATGTGACTTAATAGAAACTCTAAAATTAATTTCAGAAATGTAAGAGTTAAAAACTTTAGAGACTTTAGTTTCTAAAAAGTGGTTAACAGTTATTTAGAAACTCAGTTAAGTTTCAGGGATGTAGATGCTCTAGATAGCATGAGGCTTTTCCTGATATGATCTCAAAAATGAGTATGGCTAATATAACATCAGTGTCATTTAAGTTTATATAACACTAACTCTAAAATCTATCGAATCGACTTTAAACGGTGAATCCAAACCGTTCAAACCGAGTTACTTTATTAGTTGTGCTTTTATATGGAAATTTATAAAATTTTGAATTTATTTAGTATGAAGTCAAGCGGTCAAATGAGTGAGTTTTTAAGTTAATTTTAATACATTCATTTTTTAATATTTGTACCGCTTGATTTGATACTAAAATAACTCAAAAGTATAAAAATTTACATGTAAACGCATCACTCATAAAGTAAATTAATTTGAACGGTTTGAATTAATCGTTTGAAGTCTATTTAATCCATTTTGAAATTAGTGTCATATAACACCGATGTTATACTAGTCGGACTCCTCAAAAATCTATCGAATAAATTTAAAATTTTCATTTAAGTAGTTCAGTAAATTGGTTATGTAATAAACTTGTAGAATACTAAATTTTACTATTTTTGAAAAAAATTATAATTTATGAAAGATGACAAAAAATAACTTAAAAATAAAAGCAAATTATCAATATTTTAGACCATTTTTTGCCCACTTTCATAAATCATAAAAAATAGTAAAAAATTAGTATTCTATAAGTATATTCTATAATAATTAGATTTTTTTAGATTGTAGCACAGAAGGTCTTATGTTATTCATAGCACCTAAGCCTTACTCATGTTTTAGAATATCAAAATTGGAAGGAGAGCAGACGGAAAAAAAGTAAGTGGAGGTGAAGTTGTTGTATAAATTCAGTGAATGTTGTTGTCCAAAATCAGAATGTAAAGGAGATGAAGCGGCCATTTTTATTAATACCCTCTCCTTAAAATTTTTTTTAAAAAATAACCCTGTATTTGGTTTTATTTTATTTATGCCCTGACTGCCAGGCCCACAAGCGACCCAAAATTACAGTGAAGCGCCCGTCCCAGAGGCGGCCCAAAACCCCAATGGAGCGCCAACATTAGGGGCAGGTCATAAGCCTAGTGAGGCGCCCCTCTTACGGGCGGGCCATATGCATTGTGAGGCGCCCCCAACCCGGGCGGTTCATTATGCATGCCTTTCTAACCCCGGTTTTTCTCTCTCCTGCCCACTCCAACCATTATACCATCACTCCCGGGTATCACAGCAGAAGCGGGTGATTTTTTTGGTGAAAAGCGACGGGTATTGTTTAAATTATTTTTAATTATTAGTAATTTGTCAATTACTGTAGAATTTACTGTACAATTACTGTAGAGTTACTGTAGAATTTACTGTACAAGTACTGTAGAGTTACTATTCAATTACTGTAATTGTTACATTTACTATACATTTACTCTAGCAACAAGTATTTTTTTTTTCAATTTGCCATTTATTACTGTACAATTACTATAATACTTATAAAATTTTTGTTTAAATGTAGTTTGTTAAGGAAAAGATGTTAGTTGCACTGTATGTGGGCGGCAAGCTACAAAAGGGTGTAGATAGCGTGTATTACACGAAAGATGACGCATTTGGCTTCGAGGTTAATGAAAATACCACATTTTAGGAACTCAAGCAGCTAATATACGAAAAAATAGCTGTAAACCCCAACAGGTACGAAATAGAATTGGTTACATGGATTGACAACTAACAAAGGGGTGGGGTGGGGGGTAGACCTTACTTTATGAGGTTTCCAATAACATATGCGAATTTGTGGAGAGTTGTGTACACTCAATTTGAGTCTAGTGGGGTCTCGGTAATGGATATATATTCAAATAGGGTTCCCCGGGTTAGGGTTGGACCTTCTAGTGCGGCTGGGACTGGACCTTCAGGTTATGACAATTCGAGTTATGATAACCAGGGGTACCACCACTCCCCTTATGACAATCCGAGGTACCACCGTCACTCCTCTTATGACAGCCAGGGGTACCACCACCACTCTCCTTATGACAACCAGGGGTACCACCACTACTCTCCTTATGACAACTAAGGGTACCACCACAACTCCCCTGAAAATACTGAAGAGTTACCACCACCACCCAGACAGACACCCATAATCCCTAGATTTTCATCTATGCCAGAGTCAGGACCAGTACCCGTTAATCGAACTGATATTGATATTGATGTTGATGCTATTGATGCTATACTAGAAAAGAAAATGGAAACGGGGGATGAATACGAAGTGATCTGAGAATCTGATGACTTATCAGATGACGATGCAAATGTACTAGGTTTATCCAGGGAAGAAAAATTCCCGATTAGAGGTCGAGAAAATAATCATCATGTCGCCACATTCAATGATACCACAGCTTTTGAAGAGGCAGACATTACTTATTTTTGCCCTCGTGTTCTATATAATAACGAACTTGCTCCAGAATAACTTTATACCAACATAGATGAACTTATAAAGAAAATATATGAGACTCATGTTCACGGCAACTGGGAATGTAAAATACACAAAAGGGAATGAACAAGGTTAGTTGTGCTATGTAAAACTCACCCGCGGTGCGGGTTCTGCCTTTTTGCAACCCCTGCGAGTTCACACCCTAACAACTCCGGTATCATCCTCTACAGCTCTGGCTGGTCTGAGATGCCACCTATGGGGTCTCCATCGATACGTAAACCCCATAAGGCGCTCACATCACCAAAGGTGACTGTCATTTCCCCAACCGAGAGATGAAATATATGGGTCTCAGGTCACCATCTCTCTGCTATACCATGCATCAGAGACTGATCGATCTTACTCTGCGACATGGTGGCAAGCTGATACAACCTAAGGTTCAAGAGGTATCACTACATTTCTTTATGGGGAACAAACGGAATCTCAGACATGCGGTGCCTCACCATAAGCATGACATCGTCCTGTATTTATTATCAATTTATGAGACTGAAATCGTGGTATTTTTTTAGTACTATTTACATAAAGTATAAAAATCACGTACCTCAATAGATGCCAATGAGACGCGGTGCTTAACATGATGGGTCCATAGAAGATGACTAAATGTGTCAGGATCATGCAAGACATTTGTAAAACCGGCCTGAGACGACGAACCTGCTCCAATCGGATTCTCAAATCCCCTACCAGTCGGATCCTCATACGAGGACGGGCCCTCTCCAGCTGGATCCACCGAGGACGTGCCCGCTCTGATTAGATCCACAGCATCTGGACCCGCTCCAGCCGGACTCGCTGCATGCTCAGCTTGTACTCCCCACCGTCTAGCTCTAGACATACTACATTTTTCAAAATTATACAAATTATAATAAACTCCTAATTATATGATATTAATATATTCAGTAATTATACAATAACTATAGTATATTATATTATTATTATGATAATTATTTAATATATTAAGAATATAACATATTAATTATATATTAATAATTATTACTAATAATAAAATACTAATTGTATAATTATAAATTAACAATAATTATTAATCAAAAGACACAAATTATATAATATTATTATAACAAGTATTTAATATATTAAGAATATAACATATTAATTATATAATTAATATAAAAACTATTGTCAAATTTACTTTTTAAAATAAAACTTATTGAATATACTTGTATAAGTGTCAGAAGTAGATAAATGACCCATTTGTCCTCATAAACTGATCAATTAGAAGTCGGACATTTTTCAGAAATATTCTACTAAATTTTACTTTTTATTGAAGAGTAAAATGGGTACTTCATAAATTTGAAATAAGTTTTAACATTAAAGACAACAAAATGGATAAATTTGTAAGTTTTTGAAGTTTAGAATGGTAAATATGGTATTATGAACTTTACAGGGGAAATATGTTATTTTGAAGTTTTTGAGGGGTATAGATAAAAAATTTCCCTAATTTGAAATACACAGCAAAAATAAACACACCATATATATTTACTCAATATTAGAACAAACAAATTTTATTAACTTTTTGTTAACGATAATGAAGTATCAAAAGTTCAAAACATATATTTCTGCTTCAAAAAAATGAAATTAACATTTTTCGAAAACTTCAACTAGTGCACCAAGATATACATAAACAATTAAGGAAGATAATTAATTTTAATCATATTTGAAAACCAATTTTTTTTTGATCCAAGCAGAAAAATAAAATATACTGTCAAGATGCCTCTAAAAGTTAATTAATATCAGGCTCGTTTTGTCCAAAATAAAAAAATTATATTTTATAAAAAAGAAAAACTTAATTTTGATGTACACATAAAGAGACCCATACATCCAAAGAAGATAATTAATTTTAATCATATTTCTAAACTAAATAATTTTTTTTGGAGTCCATCTCGACAATAAAATATGCAATTCAAGCATTCAAGCAATTCATGCATCCAATTCGAGCAATTGAACTATAATCAAATCGAATCACATTCAACAATTCAAGCAATTCAACCATAAACTCCAATCGAATCAAATCGAATCACATTCAACAATCAATTTAATCACATTTAACAATCCATTTAAACTAATCGAATCGAATCAAATCACATTCACAATTAAACCCTAACCCTAACCCTAACCCTAAATTAAACTAATCGATTTGAATCGAATCGAATCACATTCAACAATCCATTTAATCACATTCAACAATCAATTTAAACTAATCGAATCGAATCGAATCGCATTCACAATTAAATCCTAATCATAAATTAAACTAATCGAATCACAAAAAAAAATACTCAATAGAGGAGGCAGCGGCACGGTGGTGCAGCAGCTCAACGGAGGCAGCGGCTGAAGGGAAGCGAGCAAGGGAGAGAAGGTGTGGCTGAAGGGAAGCGAGCGAGAGAGGGAGGAGGAGAGGTGCAGTGGCCGGCGCCGGCAGAGCAGAGCCGGATTTTTGGGTTTTTGTTTCTGTGGTGCGAAGGGAATGGAGTGAGACAGAGAGAGTGGGAGACAGAGAGGGATCGGGAGAGGGTGTTAGATGGCTAGTGAACCTCCCGGGTTGGGGGGACCTCACAATGCATATGGTCAGCCCGTAAGAGGGGCGCCACACTAGGCTTATGACCCGCCCCTAATATTGACGGTCCACTGGGGTTTTAGGCCGCCTCTAGGACGGGCGCTTCGCTATAATTTTGGACCGCCCGTGAGCTTAGCGGTCAGGACATAAATAAAATAAAACCAGATACATAGTTCTTTTTAAAATAAAAAAATTTGGAAAGGGTATTAATAAAATGGCCGGAGATGAAGAGTTGTATTGTTTTTTTTTGTTTTTTTTTTCTCTTTATGTATTATGTTATGGAGCACAGCTTTAGCTTTAGAGTAATACATCAAACTCATTAACTTAACAAAGTATTATAAAATAAAATATAAAAATTCTTAACATTAGTCGATTCAACATATTTTCTCTTTGGAATTTTATGTGTCAGGAAAGATAAATATAAAACAAATAGCCCTACTTGTGAACTAATTTCAACAGTTTTTCCAATGAAAAGAGTCAACAAATTAAACGTATTTGAGAAATCGTTTTCCGAAATTTTCCAAATTATACACGCGAAATTTATGAATTATTCACAGAATTTACTTTCTTTTAAAATTTGAGAAATTTAATATATTTTTTATATATTTTGAAAAAGAAACTTAAACAAACTTTAAACATCACAAAATTATTATTCAAATTTAAATTTATTACTATGTGTATAGCTATCTCATTTTTTTACTTCGAATCTGGTTCGTTCATTATATACTAGCACAAATTTTAAAGGAACTCCATACATTATAGACTCTGATCAAATTGATCCAAATTCTTATTGCACGGTCCGGATTAAAACTCAAATGGTACATTATCTCAGAGGTTCCGGACTCTTGTACTGGATGTCTGGATGTGACTATGTACAGCTAAATTCGAATCAACCCCGATACTACATGTTCAATTACTAAATTCAGACCGTTCTTTAACTGTAGCACAAATCTAATTAAAACGAACCCCTTATATCTAAATAGACACTCAATTTCAATCGCTGGACTGAAAATTAATCTCTGCTCATTTGAACAGTACTGTAGAGGATATAGACTCCTGTATAGCTACGGTAGACAGCTCCCTGAGATGGAGTTCCCAGTAGAATAATCCAGAATTAACAATTTCTTAAGAGTGCGACCTTAGAAAAAATATAGTAACCAATGAAAGTGTGAAGCAGCGACACCTTTTAAAAATGACACTTTGTGCAGACTATCAGGGATGATAATATTCTTTAATTAGAGAAGCATGAAAAGGTAAAGAGGAGGCAATTGTGGCTGTCACCATGTGAAGCCATTATAAAGAATAAAGGTTGCCTTCTTTCCCAGCTTTATGTGCGAATTAAAAATTAATCAACCCTTTTTTATCTTAATGAGGTTGCCTTTATTAATTGCGCCAATTTTTGTTTGTTAAGCTCCTTGGCTCTTGAAGTTATCAACCAATGAGAATCTTATATTTATTTGGAGATTCTTTGTTTATAGGAATAATTAATTAATAAACAAATATTTAACTTATGTAGTTTTATATATAGGTGTAATGTCATGGTCTCCGATCAGGGTGGATTAATATTTAAGGTGAGCAAGAGGGTTTAGTGTCTCTTATGGTTTTAAAAGTAATATATAATTCAGGTACAATTTCTGTTATTTTTAATAAAATTGGATAGTTTGTTTCTTTTATTAATGAAGTTTGTGTTTGGAGTGAGTCTACGGTACTATGCATAGTTCAGAATCTCAAATTGGTCGTACTACAGATCAATTTCTTTTATTTTTTGAAGGTCAGTGACTTTAATAATTTCTTCTATTTTTAAAGTCAAAACAGTTGATTTGAACTGTTCAACATGATCTCAATATTTTTATTTGATGAAGAACATTATCTCAATATTAAAATCTACTTGTTTATCAAATTTTATATTTTTTAGAATGTTTTTACTATTTGTATAGATATGTAGAAAAATCACTTAAAATTTTTAAACTATTTGAAAGTAGTGAAAATGAAAAAATATAAATTATAAAATTTTGTTTGCAAGCACATTTTCACATGATGATCATGTTGAGCAGTTTAGATAAACTGTTTGAATTAAACAAAAAAATTATAGTATTGATCAATATGCATTATGTTTACTACAATAGTCTTGCTCGTATTTGGTCAATTAACATAATAAATATCAAGAACCACAAATTTAGTACAATGACACAAGTTTTAGTCTCTCTTTACAAAAAAATGCAAATGCAAGTTCAATTCGATCTCAAGAATAATATCTAAAACATAATAAATATCTCGTTATATATGATCGCGTTAATGAACAATATGTATCATATAGTATCTCTCACATAAGCTCATAAATTAGGTACACAAAGGAAGGTGAATCCATATCCTCTTTAATTATCTGAAGGTAGAACTTTTAAAATCACATTGTTCTTTAATCTGATACGAATATCAAAACGAATCTCCTATATTTATAATAGACACAAAATTTCTTTTAATCTGACTGAGATTAAATCCAGACCGTTTGTCATAAAAACTAATTTTACACTTGCAATTAAAGACTATCCATTATTCCATAAGTCATTAATCAAACTCCGCTTAATTAATCAGTATGCTTGATTGACAAGCTTTGATGGAGATTGTTTAATTAAATGAAAATCATGAGTTAACTTGAAAATCCCCACTGTAATTAATTATTTTTCTTCGTAATCATTAGCCCGTGACAATTATAATGATCCCACTCCACTAAGTAAATAAGTGCTGCACTTATGATCAGCATATTAAATTAATTACTGTATAAAGAGAAGATGAACACGCTTTATAGTTTTATATGCCAAATTTTCAATTGTTCCATCTTTTAGCGACCTCCTATATATATATATGCACTTAGATGTGAATTCTCCACAAAATTATTGTTTAAGTTATCAGGAGCGGTACCAAAAAATTGAAATTAAGAGGCTAGATGAATAAGTGTTATTATTTTATGAGAAAGACTAACAGTAATATTTTCTTTGCAAAAATTTAAAAATTCAAAGGACAAAATTTTAAAAAATATTTAATGTAGGAGTTAGAAACTTTTCTTCATGAGTGCAAAGGTGACGGTCGCATTTTCAGATACATATATAAGATGCATATGTAAAATAAACAAACAGAAAATTCAATGGTTAAAACACTATTAAAGTTAAAACTAATATTATGAAATGGTCAACTTATAAAATTTCAAGGTTTTATCATTTTACAATTTGATCTTTTAATTCCCTTGTGTAACCCTTAACTTATACAAATATACAATTGGAATATTAAAGTAGATATTATTTTTGCATATTTTTACCCAAGTTTCTAAATAGCGCCGCTATAGCATTTTCGAACTATAAAAGCTATGGCACTATCAGCGCTATAGCGCCGCTATTTGAGTATAGCGCTTTTTTTTAACTAGTCTGTTATGATGCGATAAACGCTATTTAAACCTTTGTTTTTACCAAAGCAAACATAAGTGCTTCTTTTAAGGAAAATATCATATATTCGAGTCAACTAAATATGTAACAAAATTTGAATTGTAAAAATAATAAAAGTCAATATAATAAAATTTTGAACTTAATATGATATTAGTTTCGACAGTTTGATTGATGAAAATTTCAAATGAATAAATGCAAATATTTTTAATTATGAAAATTTAAATTTTTATTTGAAGTTTGAATTATGAAAAACAATTAACTCCAATTCTAAAATATTACAGTATAAATTGAATTAAAGATTACATTTTTTTATTTTTATACTTTGATTTGTGGATATATTAAATTAAAATTTGAAATGGAGGAAATGAAAAACAAATGTTAATTTGATTTCTGGAATTAGAATATTGAATAATTATTTAATATATTTGTCAATAAATTTGTATGAAAGATATTTTATTTGATGTTTTTTAAAAGAAAAATATTTTATAAAATTTTCCATCTAACTTTGTTCTCCCGAAAGAAATTACTGAAATTAAACTAAAGCAAACTAAACTAAATTACACTGAGAAACACATAGGGACTAAATTGATGGTTTGGTCCATATAATTTTCAGATTTTTTTTTTTTACATACTATTCAAGCACATAATGACAAAAAAAATACCTACAAATGTTTTAAAGAGATCGAACCGACAATATTTTTAGAAACTGAATCATTAATTCGATTAATAATTAATTTACTGATATTTTGTTTTTTATATTACTAAAATATAAAATACTTTCTAAATCAACTTCTTATAATATCAGAGATATTGATATTGGAGAATGAAATGAAGTCACGTTATTGAAGAACGAGCCCAAAATAAAATCAAACTAGGCTATCATTAGAAGTATATCATTTTTCTTAATTGTCCCTACCAATCCTATCCTTAAACCTCGTGGAAAAAAAAGTGAAAGATGGGACAATTTAGTCTATTTTGTGCCAAGCGTTTGTGCTTTTGATAGGAAGAAAATAACTTTTAATATAATTACAATTTGACTATAAATATATAGTAGTTTTAGCTTTTTCAAAACAAAGGAAACAAGATTCCTCTGCGGAAAAACCTGCCTCTGCAGTACCAAATTCATTCAATGAATATAACTTGTGTTATGTGTCACTGTGACTGAGAGACAAAAGAGGAGGTAAATAGAGTAGCTTTCTGTTTGACACGTGGATCACATCTCCACTGGCCCTGCTGAGATGCTGCTTCCATAATGGAGAGAGATATTGTGTACCAATCAAATTTGTCTGGGAGAATTTCATATATATACCACTCAAAAACTGTGAAATTACATATTTATCATCCAAATTTCTATAATTATATATTTACCATCTAAAAATCTAATAACTCACATATTTACTCAATTAATTAAAAAAGAGATTAATTAAACTTAAGATTATATAAAATATAATTAATAAGTTATTTATTCTCTTCTCATTTTCTACTCATTTCTCTTTTGTGCACAGATTTTACTCTCATCTTTTTTAACGTAACTTCTCATTTTTGCTTAAACTCTCTCCTCATCCCGTCTCTCTCGCTTAAACTCGAAGAGGAGTAGCAGACTCGGATATAAAGATTCCAACTCCAACTTAATTGTCTAAAATAAAGATAACCACTTCAACTTTTCCAGGTGAAGTCGATGATGATATCACAACCCGTTATCAAAGTAGTAACTGAGTTTGAGAATATGTGTTTTGTTACTAAATTAGTTTGAAATATTTATTTTTAATCTTTTATATTGGATATAAAGGATAACGGTTCTAATGAAAGAAAGAGAAGGTGCTAAGTTAATTATTGACTAATTATAGTTTTAAAAAAATTAAACATAATTAATTTGAGTTTTGAGTATATTTAATATATACTAAAGTTATATTGGATAAATGTGCGAGGTACTAGATTTTTAGATGATAAATATGTAATTATAAAAAATTGAATGATAAATACGTAATTTTACAGTTTTTGTGTGATATATATGAAATTCTCCCAATTTGTTTTAACGACTCTCATAAATTAAGAACTTGACCTTATTTTATTTGAAAAAAATAAAAAATAACAACCGGGAAACGGGACACCACGAGTTCAAATTTTTTTGTTGAACAAAACACTAATAATTATAGACTTTTATTTAAAATATCCGTGTAAGTGTGACGAACTTGGTACAATTTTAAAATTGTCTGTTACCAATCAAATAAAACTAAAACTAAAAGTTAATTTTCCAGTAGCTTGATGGACAACTAACCAATTTATAAAATGAAAAAAATTGATACATTATAAACAACATATCTTAATTTTAACTTTTTTATTTTAATGATGATATTCAGTCAAATAAATGTATTGCCAATCTAATTAATTTATCTGAATATGGTAATAATATTACGCATGATCTAAACAACGATTATTGTTTCATCGCTTTTAAGATCCAAAAAAGCTATATCGCAACTATTGCACACCGATAGTTAGCTATTTAGAACTTTTATAAAAGGAAAGCGGTTGATAGCGTTATAGCTTTTAAGATCCAAAAAAACTATAATGCAGCTATTGCGTATTAGAACCCTGATGTTATGGTTTGAGACGTACTATTATTTTAAAGTTCAAACAGTCGATCGAACTATTAAACATGATCTTCCTATGAAAATGGTATTTACATATTTTAGATTTTTTTTTACTAATAAGTAAAAAATTACTATTTTTAGATCATTTGATTTTCTATCTATCTAAAAATAGTAAAAGAATTTTAAAAATATATAAAGTTTGATATTAAGTATATTTTTATATGGAGATTATATTTAACAATTTGAATCAGATATTTAAATTATGAAATATAGATATAAATCTATATCAAGGATCCATCCGCAATAGTGCATATTACCATAATAATATCACTCAATTTACAGTACTTTCAGTCTTTCATGCAGTGTCAATCCATTTGTGACAGAAAAACTACACATTATTCCTTGCATATAAAATCCGAAGGAATTGCACGTGTTTCTTTTAACTTTTTCTATCCCCATTTTTCATAGTTTTCGATTTGTGAGTTGTACAACACATCTGCCAGGAATTTTCAAAAAAAATAAAATAATAGTTTGTAATCTGGCTGTCTGGGTCTCTGGGACTCGCTGCCAAGCAGCCCAAGCTGCTTCCTTGCCTCTCTTTCCAAAAAGAGCAAAATCAAGTGATCAACAACTTAGAGGTGCATGGGGGCATTAAATAACGCTTCTGATGCGTATTTTTCTACCACTTTATCTTTTTATTGAACATTTTTTACTACTTGACAGCATAATACCATTATTTTTGTATTTTTTTGTTCTAAAAATGTATTGGCGAATGGTGAGAGTCTGAGAGAGATGCACGAGGCTTCAAGTTCCAATGAATGTACCATTTACCTCTTGTCTACTAGTAATCATTTTATTTTTCGGGGATATGAATATTGAAAAAACTAATATAACTCAAGCAGGCTATTTGCTCAATTTTTTTATTTTTAGAAATTCAAAAATTAAATTTATCAAAATCAAAATGAATTGTTTTTTTTTTCATCTCGTAGATGGGACAAACAAATGTTTCAATCCCATCGGGAGCATATCGTGTGACTTAATCAATGATTTGCTCTCAGTAATTTTCGTCGGTTGTTGTTTGTCTCCATCACGTATTAATCAAAAATTACTGAAAAGTGAAAACGAACCATTGGTTTAATCACATTCAGCTGGGATCTAAGATTTTGATCGGCAATAGACACAAAATATTAATAGTAGTGTAATTTTTCTTCTCCTGATGAATTAGAGTGGAGTAGTTAATAGAAATCTAAAAAACTCATGGCACGATCGAATACGTAACGACACGATACAGTTCTGTCATGGCACGATCGAATACGTAATGGCACAATACAGTTCTGTCACGGCATGTGTGCCGGTTACGTGTCGTGATCATCTTTTAAAAATTTGACATGACAAGACACATCACACAAAAGATTTGGTCACAACATGACACATGGTCACGTATAATTAGAACCGTTAGATCTTGATCGAATGATGAATCTTAAATAAACTAACTTAAATTATGAAAAAATAGTTAAACATAATTGGTCATGTTTGAATACGTCACGTGTGGTCACAGCGTGATTTAATGTGTAGTAATCGTTTACATGTCATGACTATCCTATCAAATTTGATCACGACACAACATGTGATCCAAGTTAGCAGACCTCTTTTTTCTACTCCACTTACAAGAATCATTGATTTGTTAGGAGAAAAAAAAAGGTCTGCTACTAAGGATATAAATATGTACTGTGTCGTGAATACGTCTTTTTTATTTCTTTATTTTTTTTACGCGAATCAGTTTTGGTTGGCTTTCTTTTTTGTATAATTTTGTTCTACTGGACCGTGAATTAAATCCAGATGTAGACATTATATTCATTCAGGAATAAGCACGAGTATTAAACACCACTAAATCTAAAAAAAAAATTAGAATCCAAGAGTATACATGCCTACACTACCCCTGATCCTTCTTGAGTCCGCCCATGATCACATTACAGATTCTGAAAATGTGTCATTTTCTCTTATCCATCTGGTCTCCCATTTAGTTCAATCTCGTTGATTATTTTTTTTCACACAATTAGGAATATTGGCCTCTGTCAACTGTAACCGATCATTGGTAGGTTCTTATCGAGAAAAAAATACTAAATATCATTTCTGACAAATTATTTTTTTAATTTCTAAAAATAAAAAAAATGTTTTTCACTTGCTTGCTTATTAGAAAAAAAAATTGGAAAAAAAAAATCTTAAGTTGAGATTGGCAAGATCATGTTGCCAAGCGGGTTACACGGTGGGAGCAAACCCCTCATCTGGTAGATATGAGATAAAAGGCTGATCTAGATTATTATTTTATTTCCACACTATACTTAAATATGATTTCTATAAATGATGCATATCAGCGTGAGTGTTACGACAAATCTAATATTTTCTATACTAGGACTCCCAATTTTTTTTTTTTTTTTCTGAAAACTCGTAAGTAATTGTATTTATAAAAAATATTAGAAAGTAGTTGTTACATAAGATTAAACAACGAATATCTGTGAAAACATACAACTAATCAAGACTAAAAACGCACAGAATATATGCATCTGTGAACAATTTTTTAATTCTCGAAATAGCAAAGGCAACTGCTGTGACAATTTTTTATCAAATAAGAATGATTGAATAATATTTCCTCGGTCGTGCCCGCTAATTTTTTTGTTGATTAATGTTTGTAAATTTTATAGAAATTTTGAATAAGTATGAATTTTTATAGTTTAGCTTTTGAAAAAACTTTAAATATCTATAACTTTGATTAGGAAAGTCGGATTTGCGCGTATGATCACTTTTTGAAAAGGGGGAGACAAGACAGATCCCAATATCACTCGGGAGAGAACCCCGACTATCCGAAGCATCAAAATTAAAAAAAAATATCATTTAGTGCCTCAAAAATGCAGTTTAAGTTTTCGCTTGACGGTAGGTACAACGATCGGTATTTTGTTTAGTCAAAAGTCTAAGAGATTATTCATATAATTATTTTAAAATGCATTTACTATTTATTGTGTTCGTTTGCTTATTTCTGAGCAAATGGTATATGTCGACAATAATCAAATAATCCAATTATCTCCGAGCAAACGGTAGGCATACAACGATCGGTATTTTGTTTATAAACGTCGTTTGGATTTTTTTTATAAACTCATTTTTTTATAATATATGTATATAGAATATAATACATGTATATGTATATGTATATGTATATAGAGGAGGGTTCCAATGCACCATCATTTTGGTGCTCCAATGTGCACCACGTCCTTGATCTCCATTTTCAAAGTCCGAACAGTTGATTCGAACCGCTCAACATGATCTTCATAATAAAATATGCTTAGAGACCAAATTTTATATTTTTTAGAATTATTTTACTATTGTTTTAGATAGGTACAATATGACTTTATCGGATGGTCCAGAATCTCCTTAAAAAGGCGATTTTGTATCTATCTAAAAAAATATAAAATTTGGTCTCCAAGCATATTTTATTATGAAGATCATGTTGAGCGGTTCGGATCAACTATTCAAACTTTGAAAATGAAAATAAAGGACATGGTGCATATTGGAGCACCAAAATGATGGTGCATTTGAACCCTCCTCGTGTATATATAATATAATACATGTATATGTATAGTAAATGAGTTTATAAAAATATAAAAAAATTAGAAAATCTCATTTTCGGAAAAAAAAAATTCCGGAATTGAGAACCGGAATTTTTTTTTCTGGTTTTGAGATTGAGTTTCAGGAAATAAAAATTTCGGTTATTGACGTTGAAACTGGAAAAAAAAATTCGGTTTGGATAATTTTAGAAATACTGTTGGGATTTGAATATTTTATTTTATTTTACTTATTTTTTAGATATAAAAAAAAAATCGGCATTCTGATTCCTAGATGAACTCAAAAGCAAATTGTTTCGGACAATTAGCATCCTCTCTATCGAAATTAATTGGCACCAGATGCATATCGTTTTTCATGCTCTTTAGTATTAATTAATTAATAGTATAATGTGATTTATTTTTTATTTAATGGCAAAGATACATGATTTCAATGTGAGAAATCATGGGCTCGGGATTCGAATTTGCTCATTTTCTAAAAAAGGAGCACCCTGCAATTCTTCAATCCGAACTGTTCAAAATCGATTAAACGGCTCCATTTTTTTTTCTTTTATATCAATATAATATATTAAAATGAATCAATGTAATTGGAGCCGTTTAATCGATTTTGAACAGTTCAAATTGAAGAATAGAAGGGTGCTCCTTTTCTAGAGAAAATGAGCAGATTTGAATCCATGGACTTGAAACCCACGAGGTAGAGAAATTTTCTGTATTAATACATAAAGGTTTGAAATGTATTGGGTGACTTGACATTCAAGTATCCAACACATATTTTAAAAAAAATAGTATAAGGTGGGTTTTTTTATCTTGATAAAATCATGTCATTATTCAATATTCAGAATATTAAGATTGATAATAATGTCATAGATTTTTCTATCAGTAAGACTCAAAACTAAATTTCAACATTTTTTTTTTTTGTTTTTATTAAAAAAAACAGAGTTGTATAAAAAAAATTAATAAATAGCATGTCATTCAATTTGTTTTTATTAGGTCCTAGGTGATTGAAATAAAAAATAAAATAATAGGAGCATCGCTTGTTAGTTGTTACAGAACATGAAAGTGGGTTGAATTATTGGAGGGTTTGATGGAATCCGTATCCTCTGCATTAACTCAAAAAGGAATCTTTTGAGTTAATACATATAAACCGTCCGATTAGCTTTAATATTCGTGCGAGTCAGATCCGCACAAATATTAAAGACCCCTATGTTATAGGCAGAGGCCGGATGGGCTCCGTTTTCAAGCAGACGGTCCATATCCATTAACTGAAAAAGATTCTCTTTTGAGTTAACGCAGACAATGCGGACTCGGTTTGATGGGGGTCCCTTGTCCAATGAAGCACCTGTCCTCTCACAGCAAAGCCTGCAACGTTAACCTTTGACAACTGCAATGTCTAATCGGCATGAGAATTGTGTTATTATTTAGAATGAGGCTATGGTGCTGTTTTGACAAAATTGGGCGGGCTCAATCCGGATCGATTTGTTCGTGTCTGCTGCTCGGGGTATTCGTGTCTTAGTCTGGATATACACGGATATGGATATGAAATGAGCTAGTCATGATTTTTTTGGTAAACACCTGTGTGAATCCGAACCGCCGTGAATCTGTGCCCGTCCGGACCGGCCCATGAATCCGTGCCCGTTGTATCCGCACTCGTATATCCTATATCTGTTGTACCCATTTTTTTTTTAAATTTCAAAAATTTCAAAATCCCCTCCCCTGTTCAAATCAAATCTGGACCTGTCAAATCAAACCCGGATTGGCCGGACCCTACCCATGCCCGTACCCGGTCCGACCGAATTTGACATATATTTTTTTTTCTTTTAAAATTTAAATTTCATTCCCCCCAATCAAATCTCTTTAAATACACCCATCTTCCTCCCAATATTTTCACATCTTCATCTCAATTCTCAAATTCTCAATATCTCAATTCTCTCATTCTCTCAATCTCAAATTTTATTATTCTCAAAATTTAAATTTATTGTTTAAAAAAAATATAGTTGTAAATTTAATTCATTTTACAAATACGCAAACGGAATTACGAATGTATCAAAATTACAAAGTTCGGCACCTCTCGCAAGATTTTCCTGCGAGATTTAAATGTTACATTTATTTCATGTTAGAACTATTTATTTTTATAGAGCTAGATTTATTGAATGTTAAGTAATTAGATTTGTTAGATTTATTTTATGTTAGATTTGTTAAATTTGTTAAGTAATTAGATTTATTTTATGTTAGATTTGTTAGATTTATTGAATATGTTAGATTTATTTAGTTTATATTAGATTTGTTAGACGTGAAGTAATTAGATTTATTTTGAATATGTTAGATTTAATTTTTGAAATTCGGATTTATTTTTAATAGGTTAAAAAAAGATATTAGATTTATTTTTTTAATATGTGAAGTAATTAGATTTGTTTTGAATAGGTTAGATTTTATTTTTGAAATTCGAATTTATTTTTAATAGGTTAAAAAAAGATGTTAGATTTATTTTTGTGAATATGTGAAGTAATTTGATTTGTTTTGAATAGGTTAGATTTTATTTTTGAAATTCAAATTTATTTTTAAAAATGTTAGAATAGTTTAGATTTAATTTTTGAAAATGTTAGATTTATTTTTGAAAGGTTAAAAAAATAGGTTAGATTTTTTTTTTGAATATGGTAAGTAATTACATGTGATATTTTATTTTTGAAATTCATATTTCTTTTTAATAGGTTAAAAAAAAGTTAGATTTATTTTTTTGAATATGTGAAATAATTATATTTGTTTTGAATATGTTAGATTTATTTTTGAAAATGTTAAATTTATTTTTAATAGATTAAAAAAATAGGTTAGATTTATTTTTTTGAATATGGAAAGCAAGTAATTAGATTTGTTTTGAATATGTTAGATTTTATTTTTGAATTCAGATTTATTTTTAATAGGTTAAAAAAAGAGGTCAGATTTGTTTTTTTGAATATGTGAAGTAATTATATTTGTTTTGAATATGTTAGATTTATTTTTAAAAATGTTAGATTTATTTTTAATAGGTTAAAAAAATAAGTTAGATTAATTTTTAAATAGGTTAGATTTATTTTAAATAGCCTATTCTCAAACTAACTAAACATACTCTTGTAGATTTGGATGAGAACATAAACAGCACAAGACAGTCTATAGTGCCTACTCGGCAAAGAGAATCCATGGCAAATCTGGTACATCACCAAAACAGTTGGTATCAGAAAGACCGTTCCAAGGGATGAACGTGCAAAAGAGTCTATACTGAAATTATTTTGGTGATGTATGGGAATGGCCCTGAATTTTTCAAAAAATATTCATTTTAAAGAAGAATTACTAATATAAATATTCATTTTAAAGAAGAATTCAGATTTATGCAAATGAACCTATTAACATTATTAATTCTAGTCGAATTTATATTCATTAGTTTATTTATTAATTAATTCTGACCGAATTTATTCTATTAAGAATGAGTGCCAATACAGCGGAATCTCGTACGTGAGCTCTCAACCCGATTGCAGAGCCCTCAACGAAATCTCGTACGCGAGCCCTCCCCTACTTCCACTCAAGAGATCTCGGAGAACTTATGAAAGAAGAAAACCCCGAGAACCTTCATAAAAAGCCCCAACAACGTACAAACAAAGAAGCAGGCAAAAGAGAAAATGAAAGAAGCAGTGGAACTATATAAATAAATTATGTATTTTAAATTTTAAGTTTACATTTTAAATTGATAATACGTTGTTCATTTTTAGTTTTGCCTGCTTCGCTTAGAATGAGAATTTGAAAATAAATTAAAATGACTCGTGTAAAGAAATAAATAAATAGATTTGTATTTAGCTGAATAAATATACAAATTTTCGCACAAATAATTTTTATATATAAGTTACAAATTTTATTTATTTAGGAATTATAAAGATGTGACTTGATAATTTTATGTGTGTGTATATATACACTATTTGATATTGAACTATTCAGATTTTAAAAGTCGAATTATAAACACGTAATATTCGTACGACACTGTAAAAAAAATAGAAAAAAAGAAGAAGAAAAAACAAAAAAACAAAAAAAAACAAAAAAAACTGAAAAAAAAAACCGGACTGGATCCTACCATGACCGCCCAGCCCCCGAACCCGAGACGGGCACGGGTATGAAACGAGCAGGGCAAGGGTTTTCAAAATTAAACCCGTGATGTCCGTGCCCATTTACCCGTTTACCCGTGTATCCATTGTACCCATGCCTGTTGTACCCAACGCCCGCGACGGGTTTTGCCCGACCCAGCCCAAGGTACCCGGGAGCAAACCACTAGGCTATGGTATATTTCAACGAGCAGATAGACTCGCATTATGAATTTATATTCACATGTTTAAAATCTGAAATAAATAATTATTTATATATATTAAATAGTTTGATAGTTTGACTTAAAAAAGTTAAAACAGTCAATCTGGACCACTTAATATGCTCTAATATAATAATTATCTGGAGATCAAATTTTATAGTTTAAAAAAAATATTATTTTTTGGATGGGTAGAAAATCACCTGATCGAAAAATTTTGGATCATCCGAAAATCATCTAATTATGTTTGGTTGACAAAATTATATTAGAGGTGAATAATACAGAAGGTGAAAGGTTTAACCTTGTATTATTGTGATTAGTAGAATCGATTTCTCTTTCAATTTAAAGTGTAACAGATGGAAATAATTTTTGTTACAAATATTTTTAGAAAGAAAAAAAAAACACAAATGCTCAATCCTATATCTTACATATATAATTGATAATTCTCATATAAATTTTTTGTCACAAACCTACACCAGCCACTGAATTTCTCATTAATCTTCTAAAATTTAATCAATTAAACAAAAAATAAGACGGAAAGAAAAGTTAAATTTATTTTTTCTCATTAATCAATTTCACATTTTGAGAGGTACAAATTTGAGAAGTTTATATAGCGTGTTATCATCGCTACAGTAGAGTGTTCCTTCCTTTCTCTTTTCGATGACCTTCTTCAGGAACGGATGAATAACATGGACAGCCCGGACACGCACAAAGTTCCCCTTCATTCGCATTCCTTCTCTGATACATAGCCTTAGTGTCAACATTCAGTTTCTTTTAACAATATATTATACATTTAAACACTTATCTAGTTATTTACAACAGTAAGCTAACTGATATAACATATAATAATGTAGAAAACGATCGATTAACTGTGTTCATTTAACATTAATTAGTTATTTCTGACAAAATATTATTCTTGCAAATTTTTGCATAGTTTTCTTTTTAACATTTTCATGCTGTTTAACACATACTTTTATTATTCTAAAAACATGTCTAATGATAGTATGGAAATACAATGATGATTATTCATGTGACTTGCATACCATCATTACATATGTCTTGAAAAATTGTAACTATATGTAATAAAATAAACTAGAAAATATTAAGAAATTATCTAAGTAGTTGCAAGAATAATATTTTGTTAAAAGTAACTTGTTCAATATTTCAAAAAACATAATGTCATATTGTCATATTTTTCATTATCACATCATTCACATGTTAAAAGCAATTTTTTTTTTAAAACTAACTATTTTAAGTGTTTACAAATATAATATATCAGTTGGAAAAATATTCAATAAGTGAACTCATTTTATGACTCTAAAAACGTAATTCAAGTTTACATCATAAAGTTCCAAAAGTAACAAATACAAATGAAAAGAATCAGTCTTTGGTCTAGTGACAAATGCACATGGTCTTCATGTAAGAGGTCATAAGTTCAAAATTCAGATGAAATTTTTTTTTATTATAATAACAATAATATTAAATAGTTGGATAGCTTGATGTCCATACTTTACTCACAAAAAAGAGAATAATTATACAAATTCCATCACCCCTGTCCCCCCATTTATCCCCGCACTCTCTCTCTCATTTTTTTTCCCTTAACTGTCATTAATCCCCCCCAATTATTTCGCTCATAATTTTCATTTATCCCCGCATTAAATTATACTGTTATTTAATAACAATCTCCACATTAATTATATTATTCTAAAATAACAATCCATGCATTAATTATATTGTCCTAAAATAACAATCCCTACATTAATTATACTTTCCTTTAATAATAATTTTCACTAATAAATATTTATATGTTTACTGATGTTCAAAAAAGTATTTATCATTATTGCTGACAAGTATTTATCACAATGTCTAAGAAGTATTTATCATTGTCTCTGACATAATGATACTTTGATTTGATTAAACATTACTTATTAACAAGTTCAATAACAAAGTTCGAGAAAATATTTATCATTATTTCTGACAAGTATTTATCATTGATTATGAGAAGTATTTATCATTGTCTTTGACGTACATATGTTTTTACTGAAAATTACAATTATGTCTGAGAAGTATTTATCCATGTAACATAAAGTATTTATCATTATGCTTGAGAAGTATTTATCATTGATGTTTTACTAAAAGTTGCAATTATGTCTGAGAAGTATTTATCCATGTAACATAAAATATTTATCATTATGTCTGAGAAGTATTTATTATTGATGTTTTATTGAAAGTTGCAGTTATGTCTAAGAAGTATTTATCCATGTAACATAAAATATTTATCATTATGTCTGAGAAGTATTTATTATTGATGTTTTACTGAAAGTTGCAATTATGTTTGAAAAATATTTATCCATGTAACATAAAGTATTTATCATTATGTCTGAAAGTATTTATTATTGGGTGAGGGAATTGCTTATTTAATGGTCCCCAGTTGTGCAGAGAAAATCCAAAAAAAGAAAATTTTGTGCGGGGATAACTGACAAGTATTTATGAGGAGATTATTTATTTAATGGTCCCCAATTGTGCGGGGACGATTAAAAAAAAAGTAAATTTTGTGCGGAAACAATTGATGGATTGATTTATTATTTCATAAATATAGATCATTACATATGAATTAATACTTTGCAGATTCAAGATAAATACTTTGATGTTTCAAGTTAAATACTAACAGTTTACGAAACGCTTATTAATGACTGAGCGGTCTCCTCATAATATTTTTGACAGTTTGTGCGAGATTTTTTGTAGGAATAAAATTGCGGGAATTTTGTAGGAATAAAAGTGCGAAAATTGTTATCAGGATCACAAAAAAAAAATACAATTGAAAGTTTGAAACTATCACGATAGAAAAACATGGTAACACAATTAAAAAACAAAAGTTGCTAATCTATTGGGATACACAAGTGCCCCCCAAGTATTAAAAAAACAAAACAGAAGGCAATTTAGGAAGGTTGAAGATAATGGGAAATGTATTATCGACACTAGATAGATAAAACCTTAGTCTTCAACTAGAGTACACACTTGGCGAGATTAAATTGTTTAACCGTTTTTTGTTCAAAATTAATTAACTTTTAAATTATTTAATCAGGCAAATTTTAATAGTTTGCTGAAAGATCAAAACATTAAAGTATTCAATATCCACAATAAATCTTCATTCATATTTTATTTTTAACATACCTTCTTTGTTTTGCAAGTAAATCAGAGACTGATTTTCAGTACTTATGTTCAATAAATTTATAATCGAAGAACTATTTTTTGGTTTAGTGACAAATACAATATCTTTCACTTGAGAGGTTGTAGGTTTGAAACCCGAATAAAATAATCTCTTATGAACATTAAATAATTTGATGGATTGACCTCCAATCTTTGCTCAAAAAAAAAAAATGGTTATCCAAAACCATTTAGTAGCACTCAATAACTTTAGAAACAACTCATTAAAGAGAAAGAGTGAGACATCGATGGAGGAGGCGAACCTTCTGAACAGTAAAACTCTATACCCTGAATCGGGGTGACTGATTTATCCAAAATATGCCTTGCACTCTCCTCCGGACAATACTCCTTCCCTTCTGTTCCCCTCCGCTTCCTCTCCAAATCTTCCTTTCTGGAGCAGGTGAGCTCATCTGGTCAGACCTGATTTCATGAGCTCTCACCTCCACACAGTGAATTTATCGTTCCCTCTCTCTGTGTCTCCTGTCTGGAGCACAGTCTTAGAGTATCAACCTATGGATAATTTACAAAGGAAAAAAAACCCTTTGGAGCTTCACCTTACAGAGTTATTTTTTTCTTTAGTACACTTCTATATAAAATATAAAGGTTAAAATTATTTCTGTTGTTGATTAGATAACACCGGATATGAGCAAATTGAATTGTAAAGAAGAGAACTTATTTAATGCTAGAGTCATGATACTAATTATAATTCACTGACTCTATTGACTAAATTAGTATAAAACTAACAGGAAGAAACATAGAAGTGCTTGGCAATTGTGTTCAAAATATAATTTTTAATATTATTCTGCAGGGGAGGCAGTTGGTCAAGGTCGAAATAGTCAAATAGGGGTGTTCGGGGTGTCTGGAGAGGAGGGAGGGATAATTTCGTCATATAAAATATATATGGTTAATTTTCTATCTATCTTAAAAAATTGTATGGTTTTCTGCTTACTCTATTTTTCTTTCTTTTTTTTCAGAAGAAAGGCTACACCTACAAGCCTACAACAGCCCCCTGGCAACAGAACTTTTGAAAGTCAGAATACCAGCATTCAAAGAGTTGTAAAAGCTGGAAATAAATCTGCTGTTATTCATCGGGAATAACAGGAACCTGTTATTCCAATCTCAACCATTCAAACTTTTCCATGCGCGAATCTCCATGAGATAAGTTTTTTTTGCATGACTCTCAACCAAGACCAATGGTTAGGATCGGAATAACAGCAGATTTATTTCCGTCAAAGCTATGCCCACTGAATAGAACCTCTAAAAATCAAAATACCTGTTCGTACCAGCACGCACTCATAATTACCTTTCATTCTAAAATTTTCACATTTACTCTTTTACCTCTATAAGCTAGAAAATTGCAAAACACCAAATTTTTTGAATTCAGATCAAATTGTTTTCAACCACAACCCCAAAACAAAAAGAATTCAAATCAAATTGATCTAAACAGCAAAATACTTGGCAATTTTGAACTGCAACAGTGTTCTCTCTCTCATTCTCTCTGTATCTCTTTCTTTCTAAATTGAATTTGCATGTACCATAAGTATTAATTACTTTTATAGCGTTTGAAGGATGTACCATGTAAATGATTGTTTGTTTATTTTGTGCAAGTAATGGGTCTTATCAGACTGTCAAATAATTCTTTCAATTTAGAAAGATAAAAATTGCCGGTACGAATTCAAAGCTAAGACTTTCAATTTTAGAAAGATAAAAAGCTAAGTGTCAAGTATTACTTTTACTCTTACCAAGCAAAGTGTCAAAGTGTCAAAGTGTCAAACATGAAACATCAATCGTACGCTTACCCCTGCAAGTCAGAAAATTACAAAACACTAATTTTTTTGAATTAGGAAGAAATTGATCTCAACAACAGAATATGAGAATAATCCTGCGAATTTTAGATAAAGACGATTCCTGTTGCTGTCAAATTTAGTCTCTTCGGGATAGACATGTTATGCAAATCATGCAGTAAAGACAAATTCTACGCAAATTTGTATTATGTATATTATATATCTTGTGGCTATATATGGTATTTTGGTGTAGTGGATTCCTATTAGATTGCGAGCAAGGAGGAAAATTTGCTTTGCAAGCCAAATCATTTTCCTATGATAATTTATGTTGTTCCATAAACAAACAAACAAAAAAGCAGGAAAGTTTTCTGTATGTAATAACAAAATATCATGTAGAAAGCTTTCAGATAAGCGAATAGGCATATTATTTATTCTACTTTTTTGAGAAAGTATTGCCGTACTGACTAGAATAAGCACCGAGAAGTATTCTTTTTTGGTTGTAAGAACATTTTTTTTCAGATCTATTCAATTGCATATGCATATGCATACAGTATTTCAAATATTGATGTAGATTGAGAGAAATATAGATTACTAGTAAAATTATTTCCATTCGTACACTTTTGACATAGGAAATCAAGTCATAGTTGGGTCTACGGCCCAGACATAAATTGGGCCGAGACACAAACAGGCTAAAATGAGTAATTTGCATTCAAGACAAACTTGGGCTGATTTAATCAGTTGAACATTTTTTTTTTTGTAATTTGTTGATCACAAGCTCTCATAAATCTTAACATTTGAAGTAGAAAAACTAGCAAAAGGAATTTTATTGTAATTCGCATCCCAATTTTTTTTTGGTATACGGTACCTTTAAATCATTAATGCTGTGCTCCACAAAGGAAGAGAGGAAGGGAAGGGAAGGGAGGGTAAATGGTTAACTTTCTTTGCACTTCGATTTAAAGTAATAAAATTTGAGAAGATTGTATATAGAGTTCACCTCCTCTTTTTCCCCTCCCTTCTTCTCTCTCAAAATTTAATATTCTGGAGCAAATAAACAGGTCCGATCAGATCTGATCACCCCTCCTCTTCCCTCCCTTCCCCTCCCCTCCTCTCTCCTTTCTAATGGAAATATATCACATGCTGTTTGCATCCAATAATTAATTACCCTCTTGCTAAAACGTTCAAGTACGACCTAAATCAAAATCTGTATATATTGATGCTTACAAAGAGAAGTACCAAGCCAAAGCGCTCCAAGAGGCACACATATAATCAGCAATACCAAAAGTCACAATCAGAAGATAAAACCGTTGCGACGTGCCTCTTTGCCGTCCCGCAACAAAGGAAATTCTGTGTAATTGGGAGTCACTCAGTAAGAATAATTCTAGAAAATATGATTGTGCAAATGTACCAATA
>CAXKVR010000598.1:0-46798 GCA_964058845.1 Carex sylvatica
CTCCGATTCGTCTTAATTTAAACTATTAACAGATCAAATCGAACTAGTTTGAATTGTAACTAATCAAACTCGAACTCTTCTGTTCGAAACCCTACTCCGAATCAAACCAGCTCGATTCAAAATTAGTTCAAACTCGAACTGTGTTAAGTTCAATTCAATTCGATTCATTTGCAGCCCATCTGATCTGTTGGCGGTACACTTAGGTGCCACATAATCAGCTGTTTAATTCCTTCTGCGAAAATTACAAAGATAAAATTATGAAATGAAATATGTATACGAACGGAGTCTTTTAAAAATATTTATTTTAAGAAAAATAAGTCTACGTCATCTTTGTTATATGACGACTGAAGATAATGTTTGTTTTTTTTTGAAAACCTGATAGAGGCTATCAGGTTGCGAATATCCTTCTATTATAGGGATATTTCCTATAAGTAAATAAATACATCAATTATACACAATGTTGCAACCACAACCTAGAGTCCAGTAGAGCTTTGTCAGCCACCAACTCCGCATCCTTTAACTTGCCATGAAAAATCCTCTGATTTCTTTCTAACCACAAATGCCAACAACCTGCCAGAAAAATAGCCCCCCATTTTTTCCTGGTGAGTCTACCTCTACATTGTTCCCAGGACGACGTGAAGGTTGTTTGAGGATCCTGACCCATGTACATGATCTTGCCTCCTGCCCTTGCTGCTAAGCATCTCCACATACCGGCAGCATACTCGCATTGAAACATGAGATGCATGGTTGTTTCGAAACGGCAGAATTGACATGTTACACACCTCAGATCGCAATAAATGCCTCTTCTGAGTAAGACATCATGTGTGAGAATTTTCCCCTTGAGGAGTAGAAAAGCAAACAGTTGAACCGTTGGGGGGATTTTCATTTGCCATATGTATGCCAAATGCCAGTCTAATTTACCTACTCTGACTAAGATGTCGTAGCATGATTTTGCCGAGTATACTCCATTCCCTGATAGTTCCCATGTCAGTCTATCCTGAGCATTGCTGAATTGAATGGTTAAGAATTGTCTCCTCTGACATGATTCTTTGAGAGACCATCTCCTATTTTGAGGTTGAGGATTTGTCAGCTGGTCCATAGTCGGTTGCATCCAAGGGTCAAACCAATATGAGATATCCGTACCCGATCCAATAACCCATCTTGTGCATCTATTGAATAACGGCCTCAACTTTAGCAACTGCATCCAAAAAAAGGAACCCTGTTGAACCCAGATTCGAGGTACTTGAGTCAAGCACCGAATTGAGATGATTGTCTGTCCCCACATTGAATCAGGTTGCTTATAGAGGCGCCACCACCATCTAAGAAGCAGTGCCCAATTCCTAATTTTTAAGTTGGCTCCACTCAGACCCCCATTTTCTTTAGGCAAACATACAGCATCCCAATTGAGCAACGAGATTCCTCTTCGATCATCAGATTTACCCCAAAGAAAATCTCTTCGAATCTTATCTATCCTGTCAATGACCCATTGTGGTAGACGAAATGATGCCATGAAATAGATGGGAATGGAGTTGAGCACTGAGTTCATGAGCTGCAATCTGCCTGCCCTTGAGATCAGCTTACCTTTCCATCCTTCCAGCCTAGATTCAATCTTCTCAATGAGAGGCATGTACAAGGCTCTTGTTGGTTTGTTTATTGTTAGTGGGAGCCCCAAGTAGCTAATAGGGAAGGCGGACATCCTAGGAGCTGAGAAATGATAGGGGTAAAACGGTCCTCCATATTTATTGGGATCCATGTACTCTTGTCATAGTTTATCTCTAGACCCGAGACTGAAGTGAAGAGTCTCATGATAGTTTTGAGAGAGACCACTGTGTTTACATCTGTACATGATATCAAGGCTGTGTCGTCTGCATACTGATGCGCAATGACTGCTTTGTCCAGTCTATTTGATAAGGAAGCTGAAACTGATTTATTGAGTACTTGTACGAACCTTTGAAACACATCAGCTGCTAAGTCAAATAGCATGGGGGATATTGGGTCCCCCTGTCGCAGACCTTTCTTGTGTTTAAAATAGGCTGATTCTTCACCATTAACAATCACTCTTGAAGATGCTGTTGTGAGAATCCCATTGATCCATTTAATCCAGTTCTCTGGGAACCCTCTTGACCGCATGATATCAAAAAGAAATGTCCAATTGACCGAGTCGAAAGCTTTGGCAAAATCTATTTTGACAAACATTGCCGGCTTGCCATTTTTAGCCAAATGGTGCAGGATCTCCCTTGTGGCATTGAAATTGTCCGATATTTGTCTTCCTCTGACAAATGCCGTCTGACAAGGTGAAATTAAATCCGAAAGAACCCCTTTTAATCTATTTGCTAAGATTTTCGAAATCAATTTGGGCACTACATTAATCACACTTATTGGCCTATAATCCTCCACTCTTCTTGGATATTCCTTCTTCTGGATTAGTACAATGTTTGCTTTGTTGATTGGTGATAAATCTAAGCCTTGATCATAGAAATCCTGCACCATATTAAAGACCTCTTCTTTTATACTATTCCAGTGCATCTTAATGAATTCATTCGGTAGCCCATCGGGCCCTGATGCCTTGTTTGATGCCAATTGTGTGACTGCTACCTCTATTTCCACCCGTGTGAATGGCTGTCCCAGGAAAGAGAGGTCCGGGTTATTTTGATACAGAGCCGATGGATCAAAACGAAGGACTGAATTTTCAGAACCCAAAGTCGACAGCATGTGGTCTCTGAATAGCTTCAGTATTGCTTCATCTCCTGTTATTTCCCGATCCTCATGAGTTAGATTGGATATGGTGTTTCTTCTTTGCCTAGATGAAGCCACTGCATGGAAAAATTTGGAATTACGGTCCCCTGCTTTTAGCCACTTGCATCTTGCTCTATGAGCCCACCTAGACTCACATATGCCTGCCAGCATGTATGCTTTCTCCCTCACAAGAATTCTGAACCTGAATTCATATTCCTCTAGGTGCCTTTCCTCTTCAATGCGGTCAAAGAATAGGATACTATCTCTACAACATTGCAATTGCTTCTCTAGTTGTGTGAAATTCTGACAGTGCCAGGATCTCAATCTCTGATGCATGATCATAGTGTTTTCCTGGAATCTCTGTAATCCATGCCCTATGTTTATATTTTCCTCCCTCCATGTAGAACCGATTATCTCCTTTGCCTTCTTATTAGTGAGCCAGAAAATTTCCAACTTAAAAGGCCTCATTTTGGTTGAACCTGAGGCGCAGTTCATGAGTAAGGGGGCATGATCTGAAACGAGAACATCTAGGGCCCGCAGAGAGATTTTTGGGAACTGTAGAGAAAATTCCGGTGTGATGAAGAACCTGTCTAGCCTGGAGTGAGTTGGGATTGGTCTCTTACTTGACCAGGTATATCTTCTATTTGAGAGAGGGACATCAATTAATTGAAGATCCCGAATTGCATCATTGAACTGTGTCATCAATTGAAAACAACCTCTCATGCCAGATCGATCAGTTAACCAACGAACCAGATTGAAGTCACCTCCTAAAACCCAAGGATTTGTAACCATTGAGGCCAACATCCTGACCTCTTGGATGAACGCCGGCTTCATGTCATCTGAGGATGGGCCATATACATTAGTAACCAGAATAATTCCACCCGAGCCGGTTTGTTTTAGCAAGGCCGAGCAAGAATTTTTGGTTGTCCATGAATTGAGCAGCTGAAAGCTTCTCTTCCATGTGATTAGCAAGCCCCCTTTTGATCCATCAGCATGTAGCATCACTGCATGTTTTTCAAAGAAAGAAGGAAGGGCACACGAGAAATAATTCCAATAAAATTCATTAAGCTTTGTCTCTTGTAAGAGACACACATCACAATGGGAATGTCTAATCACATTCCTGACAACCTCACACTTTTCATGGCTACCCAGCCCCCTACAATTCCAAGACAGTATTTTTAATTTTTTGAGTTTTACTAACATTGGAACAAAATTACATCTAACAGTCTTCGATCTAACTATCCCTATCAGGCAAGCTCATCCTCTGAGGTGAGCTCATCATTGGGGTCCAAGTCGAATCTGGAAAGATCGTACTCTCTTCCTTCATCTACTTCTGTGTTTCTGATTTCTGTGTTTTGAGCGGATTGTGCCTCTTGCCTCAAGCAATTATCCGTGTTGATGGCCGTCTCCACATCAATATTCTTTAGGCCACAGCCTGTTGCCAGCCTCGAAATGTGTTCATAGTGAACTTTGACTTCATAGAAACCTGTCGGATTAAAAGATATTTGCGCATCCCGATCATTGTTGCCTGTCGACATGGCCACATTGGATCTGGGTCCTCCTTGGCGCGACTTCTTATTGTTTGAATGCAAGGCCGTCTGATTAAATTGTGTAATAGTCGTGTTCTGCCTTTTGGGCCTTCTCAGGTCATACTTCTTCTTCATAGGTTGGCCCTTATTATTAGAGCCCACTTTCTTAGGCCCTAAAAGGTTCTTATCTTGTTGTGCCCTAAACACATGTCCACTCCCGACCTCCAAAGCCACTCGGATTGGCACTGGGGTCTGATCTGTAGACACGTGGGTTGATCCTCCAGTCTCTATCACTGCCTTTCCCTTTTCTTTGATCTTATCTGATGCCACGTGGTTTCCGAAGGACGGAGGAATCATCCTTGCTGTCTGTGCCCGAGGTTGCGACAAAATAGGTCTTGCTTTTGCTGATTTCTCTTTTAGCAGGATCTTTTGTGGCCCTGAAGTCTGTCGTATTACCGAAGACTCCTTTACTTGTATATGGTGGCGATCCACAACACGATCTGAGGCACCTCTCTCGGTGTAGGATGGACCATGGATGGAGGTATTTGTATTCGCATTGGATCTGGAGCGGCTTTGTGATCCTCTATTTGACGTGTGTCCATCCGGTAACCCTTCTGAATGATCCTTTACACCATTGGTTACACCCGGTGTCTGCAGCCTTCCAGCCGACCGTTGATCTGTCGAATTTTCAGAATTTTGTCTCGTAGCCTGTTGTGTCAGGAAATCAGAATGTTCCACAGCATCCAGATCGTTTGTGGCCATCAGTTTTTTGACTCCGTGTGGGTCTTCCATTTGTATCTCATCCAGAGTGGCAAACTGGCGTAACTCCGGTGGCAGGGAGTCTGCCGTTCGTCCCCGACATAGGTATCGGAGTACCTGGGAGCTCATTGGGATTAACTGTTGGTCATCATGCATATCATCCCTGTCAGAATCAGAGGATGACGGTGGTGGTTGCGGACGGCGGTACACCTTTGATTGTTTGGGCATATCCGCTGCCGTATACAGGGGGGTTCTTTTCCAAGCCACCGTGTATAGTAGTACGTTGTGAATTGCACCACCCACATGTAATGCCAGTGATGGCGGTACCAAAGTAAGATCATCTACCCCAATTCCAACTAAGCACGATGCAATGGATGCCGGATTTTCCTGCTTGACTGTACCTAAGTAGACACCGAACCTTGAGACTGCCTGTATAATGAATTTCTCTCTACGCAAATGAGGTGGGATTCCAACCAAGTTTACCAAGACCTTGTATGCCGGAATACTGATCTCTGCATTTTCAGTAGGAGACCATGGCTGGAAGGAGATGCCTTCATCCCAAGCGTCTTGGGGAGTAGCGTTAATGAACGTGTCCGGATCGAGACCTTGAGGTAGTAGAATGAGAAAACGGGAGTCCGTGAGTTCAGAGATTTGGAGTTCTTCCTTTGTGACTAGGCCAGTACGACATGCATAGTCTCCGGCATTGACCTGACTCATTTCCCATTGCGTGCCTTTGGTGTGCATTACGACCGCCTGTTTGAGTCTTTCTAATTCCGCAGAATATTCATCATCTCTCTCAATGAAACAGTGCAGTCTCAGCGGTCTTTCCTCCGGCATTTCTGGTGACCTATATGGGTAAGGTCCTTCTAATAAGTCTTCAAAGCCCGGCTCCTTTAGAGAAGAGATAGGCTTGGTCTTCTCTGCCACCGGGGGATGCGGGGGAGGGACAACCACCTGAGTACACTTAGACCCAATGTGACCAAACGACCAACAACGGCCACATCTCTTATGGTTACGACACATGGCCTTGTTATGGCCCATACGGCAGCACTTGAAGCACCGTCCCTTCCACTCCTGGAAGGAAGGGGATGGAGGGAATCTGAGTCGTGAAGGGCTGTGGGGAGACACGTAGTAGGCAGTGGTTGCTGTGGATTGTGAAGAGCTTGGTCGGGAGGAGTTAGGAGAGAATTTGGGTGAGGTTCCGGGAGAACCGCCAGTGTTCGCCGGGGATCTGCGAACAACCTGAGCGTAGGAGAGAGCATAAGGGGTGTAGGGTTGGATCTGAAGTGGTTCTGGTTGAGAGTGACGCCAGTTATCAGGATAAGATCGGCGACGCCGGACTTCCATCCATTGGCCGTCAGTCGTCATTCTCTCTCAGCGTAGAAGAAGAAGCAGAAATTGTTGTTGTCCCTCCACTCCAAAACTTTCAAATTGTCAAAATGCCACTCTCTGAAGATAATGTTTGACCTTAACATTATCTAAAGCACAAAAGAGGCCTGTTATTAGTTGAACTATTTTTCAATTTCGAACAAAACAATAATTTTTTCTAATTATTTTGTAAAATCTATGAAGTTATTTACTTATTTTGGATAATTTTTAATATTTTATGTATAACGAGGAAATAAATATAATTTTAGTTAATTTGACAATATATTTGAGTTACTTTGTGAATTCAAGCGTATAATCGTCAATTACTATGATACTTGTCTATGTATATACTAAACTTCTTGCGAATTAATGTTGTAAACTGTTTATTAAAATACACAGAGTTTAATTTTGAGACAGTAAAATATACATATCATAACGAGCAACAGGTTGTTTGAGTCCATTTCATATTAAAAACCGTATATGAATGTTCAAACATATTTTCAGATGAGATTATGCGGGCTCCAGAATTTTTATGGGATTATTTAAAAATATCACAGGACACAGAAACTTAATATTAGTAAATCACAAGTGAAACTAACGTATTAGTCTAACACTAGTCCAGTGCCCGTGCGTTGCAACGGGGGTTGAAATCTTATTTTGATCACTTTCTTTAAATAATTTCTTCATTATGTGTTCATCAATAATAAAAATAAATTATAACCTTAGAGCTTAATACTATATTACGGCATCTCCATTGATGCAATTAATTTGCAATTGCAAATAACTATTCTGAAATAATTGAAATCAATTTCATTTCTTAATTGCAAAACTTCTGCATTAATGCAATTTGCAAATCAATATCTGAAAAATAATTTTGCATAAACTCAAATACATCCATGTAAAATTGCAAATTAAAAAAATATAAGGAGAATAATGAAGATATTATTTTCACAAAGAAATCAGTGCCATCGTTGGAAAGGAGAAAGTGACGCATGGGGAAGGAAATTCATATCATCTGAGATATCTTAAATTTTGTCTTGACTTTTTGGAAAATCTAAACCGTTCAAATACAGTCTACACGAATCTCGAAGCTCAATAATACTTCTGCACGAATAGGCATGCAAAAGTTGAGATATCCAGAGCCGTTCAAATACTTTCTGCACGAATCTCGAAGCTCAATAATACTGGCCCCTGCGCTACCCCCGAATAGGCACCCGACACGTGGGTCAAGCAAAAGTTGAGATATCTCGGGAAAACGCGGACTCCGCGTAGCCTCTGCGATATCTCAACTTTTGCGATCTCATCACCACTCAGCTTCTCCAAGGCCTCTTTCATTGCGATACCCGTGCCCGAACCCTCAGCTGCCATCGATCTGACTCTGATCTACTCAAAAGATTGAGTCAAATCCTCGTTCTTCCCCAAGACCCGATTTTGCGTCTCAAGACGGATCTAAACCTTCTCCCCCTTTCTTCTTCGCTTTCTTGACCCGTTCTTGATCTATCTCATCAAGAATCAAGTCCAAACCCGTTCGAAACCCCCTTCTCGGGTACCATGGGATATAGGCCTCCCATGCTGGCCCAAATCACAAAGAAACTTTACCCCAGCCGGCCTTAGAAGGTGTGGCTCAGCCCAACTAGGTGAAGCCAAGAAACGGTGGCTGCGGGCCAAGAGAGAGAAAGGCAGGACGGAGAGAGAGAGAGAGAAGGCTGCCGGATCCGGATCCGGCGGGACTAGGTCACGGCGGCGGGATCTGGTCCGATCAGATGGCGGCTGCACTGGCCAGGCGTAGGCGATTGCAGCGGAGGCGCGCGGGTCCTCCCAGTGCTGGGAGCCCCTGCCTCCTCTGTCTACTAGTGCTACAGTTAATTCGGAGAAAATAGAGGGAAAATAGGAAAATGACCCTAGGTTTTAGGCTCTGATACAAACTAGATTTGAGCAAAAGGATCGTCTTTATTGATAAAAGGTTGGGCTTACATAGAGCCTTACAAAAACACTCTTACAAGCAACCTCCTAGACTATTCCATAATGGCCTATTCACCGATAGATCCTCAAAACTATTCTAATACAATGTTTATCATACCAACAAGGTCCAAATCCCCTAAAGTAACAACATAGGTTCAAAATTTAGTATTCAACCATCTGTAACATAGGTCCAGATCCAACTTTTAAGTGTTGGATTCTTTAGCTATGATCTCCAGACATACACATGTGCCTCTTCTAGAAACTCTGCTTTGCTGGAGAGAAGGGTACATGGCAAAGGGGATTGTGTAAGTTTAGTTTTTGCTTATACTGGTATGTACTGGTACGGTTCATTATATGTATAATTGGTTTTATTTTTACCCTTTACCTGCATGTGATATATTTGTTCTATAATTGATGATGCTGTATTTGTTGTATGAGTGCGGGTGTGGTATTATGCATAGAGCGGATTGGTCCGTACTGTGGATAATTGATCATGCCTTGTGATTCTCAATACTGTTCATTAATTATATCTTCTGAAAACATCATTTTTGGTAAAATATGTAGATAACCAATTGTAGAGACCGGTACTCTAGCTTGGTTGATGCAGATTCCATCATGGCTGAATCTGATGCTGATGTTGTTGCTCAGGTAATTTCTAATTTCAAAGGAAGAATCTTGAAGCTAGTCTGAGGTGAACAAGGTGCTTACCAGCCAGTCAAATGTCAAATGACAAAAAATACTAAATTGCCCCTGATAGAACAAAAATATCTCTAATTACTCCTTTTTTTTCTTTTGGATATTTTTGCAAATAACCATTCCTTGTTTAAATCAAGCAGAAATAACCAAGTTTCCCTGTGTCTTTTCCTGATGATGAAAATAAATTTCTTCATACCCAGTTTATATATACAAGTATACAACCTTAAAAAAACATATGTTTGGGGTGATATTTGCAAATATCTAACAAAATGACAAGTACCACTTAAAACAATGAATAATAACAAAAGCATTAATTACACGTTAAACTTTTGCATTGCATAAGCATAATCCCTAGTATTATTATTTTTTTTTTGCTGGAGGAAAAAAGCATAGTCTCAAATTAGGTAACTTAAACTTATGTAACTGCATGTACAGGTTCTGACAATGATTAGAGACAAGAACTCAGCCAAAAAAGCATTGAGGAAATTAACACGGCAATAAATGGGACCCCCTCATCAGAGGAAAGATCAAAGAGGTGTACAAAAACTAAGCATAGCACCGAATCACAGATTACCGATGAGAGAGAAATAGGCGAAACAGGACCTGGTGCAAAGTGTCGGAAGAAGAAGAAAATAATGAGGTATGTTTATGTATGTGCATTATTCATTTTTCTTACAACAATCCAGTCTTTCGAAAAGTTAGATTTGTTGGTTATGAGGTGCATTTTGTAATTTTAGCAGCGGATGGGAAAGCATCTGGTTGATTAATAATGAGGTATATTATATGTGTATGATTGATTCTTAAAACTATGTGCAAAGAAAACATCTTTGGAAAAGTTAAATTATGAGGTGCATTTTGTAATTTTGCAGTTGAACATTTTTGTCCAGGAAATTTTATCACTCCACTGCTCTATATTAGTACCAAGTAGTTGAATCTTGTGATTTAAATTAGGCCTATTGAGGTCAAATTGAAATTTGAGGCGGGTTCTCTTTTTGGTACCACCTAAATTTGACCTTCTTTACTGAGTACTCTACCGCCTGTACCACCTTAATGGTACTGGTACTTCTCTGTATAATCTTGCTTATTGAATTTTTATTCTTGTAGTTTCAATGCTTGATTTTCATTTTCATTTCAAATTCTCTCTCAAATGAGATGCATGTCACTCCTCGGTAGATTCTTCTACAAAAGTACTGGAAAACTAGTTTATTGTATCATTTCTAAGCTGGTTACACAGTACCTAAACTGGTTTAGTAAATTTGGTAAATCACTGTTTTTGTACCTGGTAGATTAGTTTACTATTAAATGGAAATCACTGTTTTTGCGTAATTTTGATTCTTCATTAAAATTTCAGGACAATGTCAATGTCAATCGCGATGAAGGGCACACGGGCTGAGATGGAAAAGAAAGCTGATTCATGCCAAGTGAGTTAAATAATCTTACTAAGCTTGATTTGTTTCGTTTCATATGGATGTTCTGTTTGCTCGACTATTTGTTTTGATTCCAAGTATTTGTATGCAAACTTTCTAAAACTTTGGGGGTTTAAATCTGAAATTGTGGCGTATATAGTCCCTTGCCAGAGGGTCTTATGCAGAAAATTATGTAGTTGCTGGATTTTTGGGCTTTTGAGTGTTTAATAAAAAAAGGAGAATTGAGTTGGGCTTCAGAAGTTAATTTTTATAATATTTTTTTATCTCTTAATAGCAAGGCTATGGTACTATGAATAGCGCAGATTGGTCCGTGCTATGGATCAATATCTTAATTTCCAAATTTCTAAAACTTTGGGGGTTTGAAATCTGAAATTGTGGCATACATATCTTAGATAGGTAGAACATGATCACTACTTGTGTAAGATACTATGAGATGAATGCACAATAACAGAATTATTATCATGGATTAGCATGGTTGCCTTGTGATTCTCAATTATATCTTCTAAAAACTTCATTTTTGCCAAAATATTTAGATCAGTATAGAGACAAAAAGTTATATAGATAATATATGTGAACTTGATTTCCCAATGGGAGCTTACTGTCATGAGCTTGCATGATTTCACAAATATAAATAAAACAAAACCAAGGACTAATTTGCATAATTAGACCTACTATCTGACAGAAACTGAGCTTGGATTTTCTTTGAAATTTTGGTTTTCCTTTTAGTGCTATTATTCTTTGATTTTGTAATTAGATGGGAGGGACATTCATGAAAATGTTTTCTTCATTAGATATATCTTAATTTGTTCAAAATGTCATTTCTACTGATCCAAATGTTCTCTACTCTGACCCAAGTATATCATGTGAACCTACGGTTATAGTTGCCAATAAATTAAATATCAAAACTCACTGCCTTTTGTAAGGAACCTCACTGCAGAGAACCATTTATTTATTTTTTCAATCACACTATATATGTTCTTATTTTAAAGAAGAGAGTTTCTTTGTTCAAATAAATTTATTGATCTGTCAAGTGAGTTTCTTTTTGATATATAGTGTTTGAATTGATTTTCCAATTGTTTTCTATTCGTGAAGGTTATTGATCTGTGAAAAAGAAGAAGAAGATAAGAAGATGGCAGGAGGAGCACCAAAACTACATACTTGCCTCACTTTCCTTTTCTGATCTCTGACACTTGGGACCAGATCGAGGTCTTCTCTTCCTTCCCTTTCTATCTTTCTTTGGTTTGCTTGTTGTTTACTGCATCATTACTGCACACAATTTGTTTGATGAAATGTCTAAGAGAAACATTTCAGGGTTGGTTATCCCATTTTCTAGAACACGCTGCCCACTCAAACCTTGTGCTAAATCCCAACTAATTTGGGTCCTTCTGTATCAGGTCTATGGTGTATATTAGTTGATTTGGTGGAATATGTAAAAATCTGAATAGATGGAATAAAGGGCATATGTTTGGGATGTTATTTGCAAATATCTGACAACATGATAAGTACCACATAAAACACACACGTATAAAACACAAGTAAAAAAAATGTAACATATGTTTTATTCGCGAATAAAACGCGAGTTGATAAATTATTCCCGATAAAAATGCATAAGACAAATTTAGACTCTTCAAAATTCTTTTTTTTTGGGTTTTTTTCTTTTCTTTATTATACCGAATTATACATGAATCACAAATTTTTAATTCCGCTAAATCGAACCATAACTATTCATTTGTCACTATGCTACCACTTTATTGTTTGTGCACGTGAAGTTGGGAATATATCATTATTGATTGACATTAGTGGTTGGTACGAGAAGTTTCCAGGAAATTTTCGAGCAACCTTTAGGATTATGTCTGGAATTTATCTTTAAAAAATATTTGGTTCAAATAATTTTGTTCTACTTTATTTGAAGTAGAACGATTCCATTTGTTTATGTTGCTGGTACAACAGCAATAATGAAATAAAAGTGTTTACTTTTAGACACCACTACCTTGCTTTGGACCTCTGGTACATTTCTATTGTGAGTAAAATTGCTGGATATCTAAATCTCTCACTACAATTTATTTTATTGCTAAACATAACACAAGTAATAATATTTTATTTTTTAATAATGCCCTTATTTCATCGGACGGTTCAAATTGTTTATAATTTGTTCACCACTAAAAACAATTAATATACTGGAGCAATTCTTAAAAAATAAAATAAGAACAAACTTAATTAGTCAGCGACTCACTCTAATTAACTTTGGATGAGTAACGGATCTTCTGTTATGTCTTATGTACAATATTCCATATACGCAGATTACTTAGAATTGGACCCCATGCTACCACTCATGGTAACAATATTCGCGTTTAATTAGCGAATAATTCGCATATTAAATGTTTTTTGACGTTTCTGAACTGAACTCCGAATAAAACACAAAAAAAAATGTATTATACCTTTTATTCGCGAATAAAACACGTATAAAACGCGAGCTGACGAATTATTCGCAATAAAAACGCGTAAAAAAATTTGAATTTTTTTAAGATTTTTATTTTAAATTTCTTTTTTTTTGGGTTTTGTTTTTTCTCCTTTATTGTACCGAATCATTTCTGAATTATATCTGAATTCTAAAATTTTGATCCCACCAAATCGAACCTGAACTATTTATTTGTCACTGTGCTACCACTTTATTGTTTGTGCATATGGAGTCTGAGATATTTAATTTTTGGTAACTCACGGAGAAGTTTCCAGGAAGTTTTCGGGGGCAACCTTTAGAATTATGTCTGGAATTGCACTATAAAAATGTTTGGTTCAAATGTTTTTGTTTTACTTTATTTGAATTAGTAGAACGATTCTATTTGTCTATGTTGCTGGTTGAGTGGAAAAATCGTGTCGTGTTGTGACTAATACACTGTGATTTTGGTTTCGTGCCGTGCCGTGATCAAGTTAATTTTTTACGTGCCGTATCGGGATTTTGATTTTGGTCACAGCACGCGAATGATCATGCCACGTGAATCACACCATGTCTAAACGTGCTGTGATCAAACGTGACTCGCATGACTCGCGTGACTCCCATGGCCATTTAATCATAATTTAGATTACTTTATTTAAGATTCACCATTTGATCAAGATATAATGATCATCATTACACATGACTCGTGTGACTACATGACATGACTAAATCTTTAGCGTGTCGTGTCATGCCATGTCAAATTTTCTAAAAATGGTCACAGAATGCGAATGATTACAGCACGTGACATGTGAGTTACGACACATAATTTTCTTCTACTGAACCGTAAATTAAATCCAGAAATAGATACAAATATAACATACCATTAAATTGAAGAAAAAAATTGAATTCAAAATTACACACTGACCTACCTCTAACCCTCCTTGGATCCACCTATGTCTCCACTTAATTATAACTTTGATCAAACAGGCACACCCATTTTTTGACTCAAAAGTCTTCTTTGTTCTATAGAAGATTACAATAATTGAAAAAGTATCTCCACTATAACTTTGTTCTTAATTTGTTGCTGATTCAAAGTCTCCTTTTTTCTTTCTATGTTCACTCCGGGGCGGATTCAGAATTTGATCAGAAGTAGGTACAAAATATTGATAAAAGTGTAACTTTTTTTGTCTCGACAAATTAGAGCGGAGTAGTGGATTGGGATCTTAAAAAATCACGGCACGATCAAATATGTCACAGCACGATATATGGTTTTGTCACGACATGTGTGCCGGTTACGTGATGTGATCGTTGTTCCAAATTTTGGCACAATAAGGCACGTCACACAAAAGATTTGATCACGGCGCGACACATGGTCACGTATAATTATGATCGTTAGATCTTGATCGAATGATGAATCTTAAATAAACTAACCTAAATTATGAAAAAATAGTTAAACATGATAAATGTGTTCGATCACGTTTAGACACGTCGTTTGTGGTCACAGCGTGATTAATATGTTGTGACCATTCACGTCCTATGATCATCATTTCAAATTTAGTCATAACACGACATGTGAACTAAGTAACAGCGTGACTAGTCACAACATATATTTATATCCTTAGTACGTAGCAAACTTTTTTTTTTCTCCTAATAAATAAACTATTTTTCAAAGTGAAGTAGCGAATCGGACTATGTCTTTTCATTTCTTTCTTTTTTTACGCAAATCATTCTAAACTGATTTTTTTTTCTGCATAATTTTCTCCTACTGGACTGTAAATTAAATTCAGAAGTAGATACAAATATAACATACCACTAAATCTAAAAAAAAAAATTGAATCCAAAATTAGACACTGACCTCTAACCCTCCTTGGGTCCGCCTATGTCTCCACTTAATTATAACTTTGATCAAACACATTTTTTGACTCAAAGTCTTCTTCCTTCTATAGAAGATTATAATAATTGAAAAAGTATATATCTCCACTATAACTTTAATCAAACAAGCACATGAATTTATTTGTTGCTATCAACATCATATATAGGTCTTCTTTTTTGCTACTTGATCCTTTCTAAGTCAATCAAAAAATCAGAGTCAGTCAACTGGTAACTCGAAAGATAAATTTCTAAGGATAAAAGAATTCTGCCAGAGGCAAAGAAATCTCAATTTACAGATTTTTTTAAACGGTATTATGGTCAATTTAATTTTTTAAACGATTAAATAAAATAAAAAATAAATATAAGGGGGTTGAAGAATGTAAATTAATATTTGGTGAGAATATTGGATATTATGATGATTTCATGAGTATATTGGCTATTTCAAAAATTTAGAAATTTTCCTAAAAAAAAAACCTACTTTTGATTCATTTGTAATTTTGACGAACAATACACAATTATATATAGCTTTAGCTATTAAATTTGTGTGTTTTGTAACTCAATTATTCATAGATCCCTACAAAAATAGATAGGATCAACGAACTAATTAACTTGAGAGGTTCGTCCTACTTAATTTCATAATTAATTACTTTTCAGATTTATGTATATTTTAATCATTTCGGTTCAATGCTTTATTTTATAACAAACAAGATGTACAGTAATCAGTTCTCAACTCAGAGAAAGCCATCATAAAATAATGTTACGGTGCCAAGTTAAGGTCACGTAATTGACCGACCCATTAGAAGATGCATATATCATGGAGTTGAACAGAAACCAATATAAACCAATATATATTATTTTGTTGAACAGAAACCAATAAAAAATTATATATATACATGAACAAACATTTAATGTTGACGTCGATAGAATATCTTTATATCACTCCTGAAACATTTGTTGACGTGTGAAGACTAAGCATCAGTTACGTGATGTGATCATGTTTCAAAATTTTGACACAATAAGGCACATCACATAAAAAATTTGATCACGGCACAACACATTAATTATCATATGTAATTAGGACCGTTAGATCTTAATCGAATGATGAATTAATCTTAAATAAACTAATCTAAATTATGAAAAAATAGTTAAACATGATAAATGTGACTGATCACGTTTGGACACGTCGTGTGTGACCACATTCACAACATATTAATCAAAAGTAGGTTTTTTTAAAATACATATCAGCTGAAAATGCGCTAGCAACAAAAATCGTTAGTTGAGAAATTTAACTGGAGATTGAGTTTGAAAAACAGGTCCCTAGCAACAATAATTGAGTAGGCATTTATGCGTGAGGAACAAATGACTAATTTTGCCTCCTTTTTTTGTTGTAAATTCTTATGCATATATGGTCTTAAAAGCTATAGCGCTAGAATTGAGTGCTATAGCGCTGTATAGTATTTTTGGACAAAAAGCTATGGTATTATTTGCGCTATAACATGCTATAGCGCGCTATATGTGCAATATAGTAATAGTGTCATTTCTTTAGTCACTCTGCTTTGACGTGATAAACGCTATTTAAACATTTGAGTAATATAAGAGTGCATTGATGGATCCCAAGTCGAAAATATTAATTTAATGTCTTGATTCCTATAACATAATAACGTTAAAGGAAGTATTTCTTAGCATTTTAAATTTTAATATTTGTGAATTTTTGCGCAAAAAATATTGTCAATTGTTATTAAATTAAGGAAAATTTGTGTCCATGCCACTACAAAATCTCTAATTTTGAAAAATGCCACTACATACTTTGAATTCACGCCAATGCCATCACAAAGTTGGTTTACTTCTAATTTTGCCATTATTATACAATTTTTATACTATTTTGATTAAAAAATGATAATAGCATAACTGTGCATTCATTTTAATTGAGGGGTATAATCGGAAATACAGAAATACGTATTTCAAAACAGAATTTCTCAGATTATTTTTAATCAAAATAGTATAAAAATTGTATAATAATGGCAAAATTAGAAGTAAACCAACTTTGTAATGGCATTGGCGTGAATTCAAAGTATGTAGTGGCATTTTTCAAAATTAGAAGTTTTGTAGTGGCATGGACACAATTTTCCCTTAAATTAAAGGTTTGTTTTTGTTTATAAAGATTTCTTATTAGGATTTTATAGATCTAATGTTTCAATTGTTCTTTATTAGTGGACTAAAGATAGATTATGTGTTTTTTTTGTTAACCAATACATTATGTTAAATAAACAATAATTCAAAATCCTTTTTTTCTTCATAATTAAGAGAAAATTCAATTATTAGTATTCTGTGAACTGTATATTTAAATATTATTTTTTAAACAACAAATATCAGACTGGAAATATAATAAGTCTCAGGTGAACCATAAGACTTTCGGACTTAATTTAATTATAAAGGTCTCACTTTAAGATTCGTGCAACTTGTATTGAATGATTCGGATCTAATCTAATTCTTGTCTGATCCGAATTCGTCACAGGCGTGCATGGCCTTGTGGGTTGGTGGTGATTGATAAAATGATACCCAAAATATTAAAAAAAAAACTGAAGAAAACGGAACTTGTTGGAAGGCAACAGAGATTTTGCAACTGATTTTGCATCAATTTTTGCATCGGTGCAGTTTCCACTGATTTTGCATCAATTTTTCAATAATTTGGACTAAAAATTCCAAAAAAAAATATTGTTTTAATCTATGAAGTGACTCGTAGGCATTGCTAATACCCATATGAATTAAAACTGGTTAGCTCAATAAAGATTAAAGGGAAGGTTTTCCTTAAAAAAGAATGGTAGAATTCGAGACGTGTTGGATTAAAATCAATGAAAATATCCGATTTCTTTTAGGTAAAACTTTACTATTATATAGTCAGATTTTTATGAGAATAGATATTATTATTATTATTTGTTATCTTATTTTATTTATTTATTAATATATTATTACATTTTCATCAGAAGCAAAATTGGTATGTTATAATTATGAGTTAATTATGAAATCAGAATCGAGAGAATCAGAGAAAACACAATTTTTTTAGAAAAAATATGTCAAGATAAAAAAAAAATTCAAACTATTAAAATATTAAATTTTACCTTGAGCATAGTCCACTAGAGTATAATTTATAAGACTCTTCTTTTGAAATTCAACCTATTTTTGAATAATTAAATCATAGAAAATAACTTATGCTTTATATTTAAGTTCCATTCATTTCTTTATAAAAGAATTTGGTACATTCCTTTGACAAAAAAATAATAAGTTCATTGTGGTTGTCAGACCATTCTACTCTTCCAATTTTGTTCTATTTTAGAAAAACTTTAATGAAAAACTCAACCAAATTTGCAATAATTCGGCCGATTTCACTGAAGGTTGAGGCTCAATCAAGAGTAGACAAAATTCAGATCCAAACCAACTATATTCATCTTTCTTGCTTTCTTTAGATAGTTTATTTGTCCAATCGAATTCAAATTTCGTTGCAAATACTTTTTACATCAGATGTGTTGCATGAATACTTATTGCATGGGAATACCGTTGCAACAAGTATTCCATAAGTTATTGCATGGGTAACTCATGCAACAAGTCAGAAATTGAGTAGTTGCAACGTAATCCTTGCAACTGATATTTTTGAGGTTATTGCATGGGTAAGCCCATACAATAAGCCAAATTTTGCCCATCCAAAAAACAAGAATTCTAGTAGCTAGTGTCAGTACTCAATTTAATTAATTAGTTATTGCTCAAATAACAGATCTGAAGACGTTATTCATAATTCAGAAATAGACAGTGTAGTTGTGGTTTTTAATTTCTAAATCTCTACACTCGTGAAATTAATTTTTAATTATTTAATTCTAACGATTACATTAGTAGTTTTTATTACATAAGAGAGAGCAACAGAAACGAGAGTCAATATAACAATGAAATTAACAGAATTGTTGGCCTTCTATAATATTTACTTGCAAAGATCATGGCAATGTACAAATTTGCAAAGTTGGTCTACAACTCGCTACATCTTTGGACCGTTTGGTCTCCATTAGAAAAATTACAAAAAAAAAAAATGAGCCCCACAACCCCCCCCCCCCCCCCCCCTTAAAAAAAAAAAAAAAAAGAAGGAAAGATAACGCCATCAATAACAAAATGTCACAATTGGAGAGATCCACATATGGTCGCATGATCATATAGAAATCGAAAAGACCAAAAGCAAGTCGTTTTTATCAAACTCTTACCTCAAGTCTTATTTTTTTCTATGAACTAGTTGAAAGAGAGAGAAAAAGAGACCTTGAATCAGCAACAAATTAAGTACTGCATTTGTGTGTTTGATCAAAGTTATAATTAATTCTAGTTCTCTTTAGCTACAATATAATTGAAGACACTCCTTTCAATTATAGAAAAAATAAGACTTCGGCTCATAAAAGAAAGAACAAATAAGACTTTATAGCCCAGTCCTCAAGCCAGGCAAAAATATTAGCAGCTTAGTCTTCCCATGTCAACAAATAAATAATTGAGTTACATAAAACACAAATATAATAGCACTAGCAACTTTTTAAAAAATGGTTATGGTCAAAAGTTGTTAGTTGAGAAATTTGACTAATGGCATTTATGCGTGAGGAACAGTATACAGCCCCGTGCCTTCCCTCAGAATGAGTGAGGTGATTAATTTAAATGACTAATTAAATCGAAGGAACAAATGACTAATTTTGCCCTTTTTTTTTTTTTTTTTGTAAATTCTTATGCATGGTCTTTTATATATATATATATATATATCTATATATATGAAAGGATATTCCATCAAGCACCACTCCAAATTGTGTTGTTTACTCTTTTTCTCTCCTGCAACGACATTTGTTGCGCTCCTTTCCATATCAGTTCTTCTCCTCCTTATCCATCAAAACCACCACTCTATCACAAGCACAATGCCTTTCTCACCAACGGGATGCCTTGATTCAATTCAAGCATGGTTTCAATGACAAAACTACACTCCATTCATGGAATTCAAGCACCGACTGTTGCATATGGGACCGCATCAAATGCGATGATCAAGCTGGTATGGTGACTGCAATCAACCTTGCTGGCATGTTCATCTCAGGTGAACTCAACCCGGCTTTGTTCAGTACCTCGATCTTTCTTACAACCACTTCTATAATATTACCATTCCACAAACCGGGTTTGAGCGACTCGGTAATTTAACTAACCTCCACTTATCCAATTCTGGATTTGCCGGTGAAATTCCTATCGGCATTTCTTCCCTCAAACACCTCATCTTACTTGACTGATCAGCTAATATCTATGGCGACTCAGCAAACCTAAAAACCTTGTATCTTCATGACACAAACCTAAAAACCTTACTCAGCAATCTCACCAAGCTCCAAGATCTTGGGTTGGATGGGGTTGACATTTCACTCAACGAATCTGAGTGGGGTGACGCAGTTTCTCAAGTAGGCACAACTCTTGTATCCCTATCCATGCAAAATTGTGGATTAAGAGGAAATTTGCCGGATGAAATATTCTACTTTACAAATCTTACAAATCTCTCGTTTCTCCAACATATTTTTAACAAGTTGTTCGAATTTGTTCACAAATTCTACTGCCATTTCATCATCAATAATCTCTAGCAACCCAAATTCTTTAATGTCAAATTTCATATCTGACACAGAAATCTATATTTTTATCCATCTTTTGGACAAGATGCATGTCTGCACAACCTCTTTTGTAGTAAGAAAAGAAAGAATATGAGTGCGAACATCATCAGGCAAACTATTGATCTTATCAATACCATAAATCTGCTCACTACCATGGCAGAGAAGAGGTAGGAGAGAGAGGCGGGTCCAGATCCCCTAAAGTAATCCAATTTTTGGATTTTGGATTGGAACCATCCGATTAGATTCCGTTGCTCGGGATGTGTTCACTTCACTTAGGAATAGATTATTACGGATTTGAATCAGACAGTCCTAATCTAAAACTCAACAATTGAGTTACTTAACTTGATCTGAATCTGAATTCAAGAGAGGCAGAGTAGAACAGAGATCGGTCTGATTAATCTAATTTTTACTCGTGGAATATGTCAAATTGAAGTTCTTTTGTTTTATTTTTTTGGGCTTCGTTGACTACTCCAACATCTCTATAATTGACTTAATAATATCAACAATTAATCCCCACACACACACACACACACACACACACATATATATATATCAAATTTAGTAATCGAATTCGACGGGAAGTACAAATTTCATTGAGAAAAGAGATTATTTGAAATTTCACGCTGTACACATGTTACAACCAGAAGACTAGGAAAAAATATATAATTTATGTTGTTTATTATTCGTAGATAGCTCCTGGACTAGTAGAAATCTTTATTTTTCTATTTTATTTAATTCGACATTCCTCTAATATTTTCACATTCTTAGCATTAGTCAGTCATCTAATCACTACTTTATTTTTATTGTTAGGTATGTTGGATGGGACATCAATGTCTCGAATCTAGAGTCCTCATATTCTTCTAGAATATATATATATTGTTGCTTCACAGAAGTGTTTTTTTTTAAGGTCTACTTCTTGAAAGTTGCGCAGCGCTTTATTAATTTAAATATAATTTTGTTTTACTCGGTTGGAAGGCGCACTGGGGACTTGAGTCTCCGTCTTCCTTTTGTAATATTTTATTCGGTTGGAAGGCGCACTGGCACAACGCTTTATTGCTTTTCACTTTATTAATTTAAAAGGTGCATAAAACTTTGATTTTTTTTTTCTTAAGCATGTATTAATAAAAATTTCGGATTATTTTATGTATTTGGTACAATATGATAGATATTCACCAAATTTCAAGGTAAAGGACAAAAGGGAGAGAGGACTCAGAGGAGGGTGTATGACATAATTTATGTGTTGTGTTGTATTGCTTGGTTTATGGCAGTGTTGTAAAAAAAGTTTGTTTAGATCGATTAATCACTCGATTAGTTATTGGCGGTAATCAAACTGTTACGGATTTTCTTGATTAATCAGCTGATTGTTTTCGATTATGGTCGATTATTTCAGATTATTCCTGATTAATCGCTTAGCGGTACTATCTGTCTGATAATCGCATACCGTTATTTACAACACTGGTTTATGGTATTCTAACCGTCCGATTAAAAAATAAATATTGATGGAACAAAATATTTTGAAAACTAAAAATAAAATATTAATTGAATGTTATTCTACTTAATCGTTACAACATTTTAATTAGTCAATTTTATAACTTTTTGAATTTAATGGTAATGATATTAATTATCACAATTAAGTATCAAATCAATGCACATTACCATGTATAAACAATTATTTATTTATCAGGTAAAGAACGAAAATATTGTAAAAGAACGAAAATTTTATTTTATTTGACCGTAAATTTAATCCAGAAGTAGAAACAAATATAACATAGCACTTAATATAATTTTTTTTTTAATCCCGAACTAGACACTGACCTACCTCTAACCGTCCTTGGGTCCGCCTATGTCTCCACTTAATTATAACTTTGATTAAACACATTTTTTGACTCAAAGTCTTCTTCCTTCTTTAGAAGATTATGATAATTGAAAAAATATCTTCACTATAACTTTGATCAAACAAGCACATGAATTTATTTGTTGCTATCAACATCATAGATCTTTTTTCTTGATACTTCATCCTTTCTAAGTCAATAAAAAAATCAGAGTCAGTCAATTGGTAACTCGAAGGATAAATTTCTAAGGATAAAAGAATTCTGCTAGAGGTAAAGGAATCTCAATTTACAAATTTTTCAAATGGTATTATGGTCAATTCAATTTTTAAAATGATTAAATAAAATAAAAATTAAATAAAAGGGGATTGAAAAAAGTAAATTAATTTTTAGATGATCACAACACGTGAATGGACACATCACGGGACACACGAATCACAGCATGTAACCGACACACGTGCCATGCCGTTCCGTGCCGTAACTGTGCCGTTCCGGGACGGATTCGGCTCCGCCGTGCCATTTTCCTAGTCTAATGTACGGGTCCGGATCCTCTAAAGCAACCTAATTTTTGAGTTTAGATCCGGACCATCCGATTCGAATCCGGGCCAATCCGACCTGAGGTGGAGCACATGGTGCCCATTTAATCTGACAGTCCGGATCTAAACTCAAGAATTGAGTTACTTTAGGAGATCCGATCTGCTGTATGTACTGCATCCAAATTAATCTTCTGTTTTTAATACTAAACGTGACAAAAATATTACTTTCTGAATCCTGATCCCACATCAAGTACCAAATAGCAACCGAGTTAAACTTAAACTTTTACGCGTGGAGACAGAGTAGGCATTTATTCATGAGGAACAGTAGAGACAGAGTAAACTTAAACTTTTACGCATGGAGACAGAGTAAACAAAATGCGTGAGGTGATGAATTTAAATGACTAATTAAATCAAAGGAACAAATGACTATTTTTCCCCTTTCTTATTATTATTTTGTTTTTTTTGTAAATTCTTATGCATCGTCTTATATATATATATGAAAGGATACTCAATCAAGCACCACTCCAAATTGTGTTGTTTACTCTTTTTCTCCCCTGCAATGACATTTGTTGCACTCCTTTCCATATCACTTCTTCTCTTCTCCTTATCCATCAAAACCACCACTCTATCACAAGCACAATGCCTTTCTCACCAACGGGATGCCTTGATTCAATTCAAGCATGGTTTCAATAACAAAACTCAACTCCATTCATGGAATTCAAGTACCGACTGTTGCATATGGGACCGCATCAAATGCGATGATCAAACTGGTATGGTGACTGCAATCAACCTTTCTGGCATGTCCATCTCAGGTGAACTCAACCCGGCTTTGTTCAATCTCAGCTCTCTTCAGTACCTCGACTTTCTGGGAACCACTTCCATAATATTACTCTTCCACAAACCGGGTTTGAGCAACTCGGTAATTTAACTCACCTCGATTTATCCAATTCTGGATTTGCCGGTGAAATTCCTATCGGCATTTCTTCCCTCAAACACCTCATCTCACTTTACTTATCATATAATACGTTGTATCTTCATGACACAAACCTAAAAACCTTACTCAGCAATCTCACCAAGCTCCAAGTTCTTCGGTTGGATGGGGTTGACATTTCACTCAACGGATCTGAGTGGGGTGACGCAGTTTCTCAAGTGGGCACAACTCTTGTATCCCTATCCATGCGAAATTGTGGATTAAGAGGAAATTTGCCGGATGAAATATTCTACTTTACAAATCTTACATATCTTGATTTATCATCCAACTCAATGTTGTCAGGTAAACTGCCAGAACTCACGAAGCAAAGCTTTTTGCAACATATGTTCCTTTCAAATACAAATTTGACTGGTCCATTTCCAAATTCATTTGAAAATCTACAATATTTGTTGGAATTTACTCTTTCCGACTCTGGCTTCTATGGAGAAATTCCACCTTCAATAGCAAACCTTACAAGACTCCAAAATTTGGACTTTAGTTCAAATAGATTAACAGGTACAATACCCATGTCATTGTTTTCTCACCCTTCTTTGGAATCATTGGATCTATATCATAACCAATTGTCAGGATGTCTACCTGAGTTCTCAAATGGATCATCAGTTTTGGAATCTATTTACCTTGACTACAATAATCTTCAAGGACAGTTGCCAATTTCCATATTCAAATCTCCCCACCTCGTTGAGTTAAATCTTGACTCTAATAACTTTAACGGTACATTCAACTTAGATATCATCAATCACAGTAAGAACCTTGAAGTTTTGTCTCTCTCAAACAACAATTTGTCAATTATAGAAGCCAAAAACCATGACGACCCATTCTATGCTTCTTTCCCCCAAATGACGACAATTTTGTTGGCATCATGCAATTTAAAAAAATTCCCTTCTTTTATGAGTTTCCAAACAAAAATTGACTACCTAGACCTCTCAAATAATAGCCTCACGGGAGAGATCCCCCTTTCCATTTGTAATGTGCCAATTCGAGTGCTTCTTCTTTCATATAACAATTTAACTGGTACAATGCCACCCTGCCTTCTTGAAGCTGCTGAATCTCGCGAAATTCTTAACCTGAGAAGTAACAAATTAAGTGGGCCATTGCCACAAAATATTAGTGAAGGATGCAAATTTATAGAAATAAATTTGAGTGGAAATAAAATAAATGGAAGTTTGCCCAAGTCACTACTGAACTGCCAAACCCTAGAGATCATGGATGTTGGAAATAATCAAATAGTCGATAGATTTCCCTTTTGGTTAGGAAATATCAGAAACATAAGAGTACTTGTCTTAGGATCAAATAAATTCTATGGCACAATTTCAAATATGGAAGCCAAAGCAAAAACAAATAATTCCTATTTCGCTAAGCTACAGGTTCTTGATCTTTCTTCAAATCATCTCGAAGGCATCATCCCCAAAATTGTTTTTGAAAACATGAAGGCTCTGGTGCCGTTTGAGTGCCAGTATTATAAGGATTCAATAACAGTCACATCAAAAGGACAAGAAATGGAGATGCAGAAATCACTTGACATGTTCTGTTCCTTTGATCTGGCAAACAATAAATTTTGGGGCGAAATACCCGTAGAGATCGGGCAACTCAAGTCCCTTCATGTGCTTAACCTATCACATAATGCCTTGACTGGTATAATTCCAACAGAATTTGGTAATTTGGTTCAGCTTGAGTCACTGGATCTCTCCTCCAACTACCTTTCCGGACACATCCCTCCAGAACTCAGCTCTCTCACTTCTCTTGCTTCACTAAATCTCTCTTACAACAATTTGGTTGGAGATATACCCCAAGCCCATCAGTTCTCAACCTTTTCAAACGCTTCTTACTTGGGTAATCCCGGATTGTGTTGTAGTCCTTTATCAATGCAGTGTGCAACAACTTCTTCAAATCATGGGTTTGATAAAGGTTTGCCTTCAAAGCTTTCTACTGACATAATTGAGCTCTCTATTTCTATAGGATTGGGGTTAGGTGTTGGGTTTGCCTTTGTAATTTGGGCTACGATATCCTGGGAGAATGGAAGAGGGTAGTTTAATTTAATTGTCGATAAGTTTTACTTTCGACATTTTCATTGATGGATATATCTCTGAGCTTTTGTACTTATTAAATGGGTATGGATCACTATGTATTTTCTTGAGTGTGTGTGCTTGTCTATGAAATACCCTTTTTTATCCACCAAGGGAACATAATGTATGCTAGGAACTTGTATAATTATCTGCTATATATATTTGGATTTCGTCCAAAGATACCACATATATTGAACATAAGAATTGCTTGATTGAGCTAACCGTTGTGGTGATAATTATCTGTCTATGAACATAAGAATTGCTTTTGAGTTAGCTGTAAACTTTAAAGAACTTTAAACTGGTTTTCGAACTTAGCTAGAATTAACAAATCAAATGTGGCTTGCTTTTCTTTGTGGCTTACAAGGAGAATTAAATTAAATTGTTATAGGCAACCTTTTGGAAACGTGAATCAAAGAAAAAAAAATGATTTGTGCTCTGTTGAGGATTTACAAGGCCAATAAACTTCATAATCCAATCAAAGTCGAAATATGTTAACACATAATGTCTCTCGTTTCTCGAACACATTTTTGACAAGTTGATCGAATTTGTTCACAAATATATTCTACTGCCATTTCATCATCAATAATCTCTGGCAACCCCAACTCTTCAATGACAAATTTCAGATTTGGCACAAAAGCCCATGTCATTTGGACAAAATGCCTATCCGCACAGCCTCTTTTGTAGTAAGAAAATATAGGATATGCATGCGAACATCATCAGGCAAACTATTGATCTTATGAATGCCATAATTCTTCTCACTACCATGGCAGAGAAGAGGAAAGAGAGAGAGGCTGGTCCGGATCTCCTAAAGTAACCCAATTTTTGAATTTTGGATCGGGACCATCCAATTTGATTCCATCGCTCGGGATGTGTGCACTTCACTCAGAAATAGATTCTCGCAGATTCAAATCAGACGGTCCTGATCTAAAACTCAAAAATTGAGTTACTTCACTTTATCTGAATCTGAATTCGAGAGAGGCAGAGTAGAGAAGAAATCGGTTTGATTACCATCACAGAAGTTGCAACCGGAATATGTCAAATTGAAGTTCTGGCCCTTTGAACAAATTAATCCACATCTCTATGTCAAATTCAAGTTCTTTTGTTTTATTTGTTTAGGCTTAATAGCATCAACATCTCTATAATTGACTTAATAGCATCAACAATTAATCCACACACACATATATATATATCAAATTCAATAATCGGATTTGACGGGAAGTACAAATTTCATTGATAAAAGAAATTATTTGAAAATAGGATAATGAACAATAATTTGTGTGGATAAATCCAGTTTGTTTGAATAGTTATTTTATTAAAACAATTATAAAGAAACGTCGTTAAATAATCGGTTACTGAACTTTGTAGCTTACTCCGTATTATTATTATTATTTTTTTTTGCGACCTAGGTTGATGGAACGAAGAATGGATAAAATGGATTTAATTTATGTATTGATACTGAGAAGATAAAATGGATTTATATAACTCGGCAAATTCATAAGAAAATTTGTTCACGTTCTCACACGTTCAGTAATTTATGTTGTTTATTTTTCGTAGATAGCTCCTGGACGAGTAGAAATCTCTATTTTTCTATTTTATTTAATTCGATATTTCTCTAATATTTTCACATTCCTAGCATTAGTCAGTCATCTAATCGCTAACTTCTTTATTTTTATTGTTACGTATGTTGGATGGGACATCAACGTCTCGAATCTAGAGTCCTTATATTCTTCTAGAATAAGGCTAGGGTGCTATGGGTTGCAAAGAGAACTACGGTGCTACGGCTCAATATTCGAGTTTTTAAAATTCTAACGGTCAATCCGAACTGTTCAACGTCTCGAATCTAGAGTCCTCATATTCCTCTGGAATATATATATATATATATATATATATATATATATATATAGAGGTTGGCTACTATGCTTATATAAGCATATCCCCACATATGCTTATAACCCATTTTTGTGCTTCCAATGTCCAAATGGTCGATCGGAACCGTTCATCTTGTTCTCCATATTAATATGTGCTTGGAAACTAAATTTTACATTTTTCTGAATTTTTTTACTATTTATTAAGCCACTTGAAAATTATTAATCCAACGGTGGCTGCTGATTTTACTGTTTTGTGCAGCCACCGTTGGATCAACGATTTTCAAAGTGGCTTAATAAATAGTAAAAAAATTCAGAAAAATGTAAAATTTAGTTTCCAAGCACATATTAATATGGAGAACAATATGAACGGTTCCGATCGACCATTTGGACATTGAAAACACAAAAATGGGTTATAAGCATATGTGGGGATATGCTTATATAAGCATAGTAGCCAACCTCATATATATATATATTGTTGCTTCACAGAAGTGTTTTTTTCTAAGGTCTACTTCTCGGAAGTTGTGGAACGCTTTATTAATTTAAATATAATTTTATTTTACTCGGTTAGAAGGAGCACTGGGGACTTGAGCCGACATTTTTAAAATTACTCAAAAACAAAAATAAATTATTAAGAATAACCAGGATCTGATCAAAATTTTAAAAATACTCAAACCGTGAAAAAATTCCACGGTTTTGATTATTCTGATTTTTTCTTTTTATTTTCTTTTTCTTTTTTTTTTCTTTTTTTTTTTTGCTTTTTTTTGCACTATAATATAATAGGGTTTGAATAAATAAAATATCCACGGTTTATTTTTTTATGTATATATAATATAATATATGTATATGTATATGTATATGTGTGTGTGTGTATATATATACTAGTATCGTATCCGTGCGTTACAACGGGAACATTTTATAAAATAATAAAATAATATTCTCATACAAAATGACATATTATCATAAAAAATTGACCAATAAAAAGAATAATTATTCAATAATGAAGTTAAATTCGCTCAAGCCAGACACCTTGTTTCATTGGGCTTTTAATTTAACTTCATTTTTTTTAAATTTCAAAAATCAAATAAATAATTAAATAGAGCTTTCTATAATATAAACAAAGCCAACAGATAAAACATACAAATTCTCCACATTTTGAATGATATAAACCTAACAATATAACTTAAAAAAAGAAATCATACTTGCTCCTGTGAGACTTGCATCTCGAAGTTCTTACACAACTTCTCATGTACATACTTTTAAAATCCAAATTCCATGAAGTGCATTGACATCTCGGATGTTATAAACTTTGCATTGGTGTTAAGCCAAAGTGTTAGATTGAATTAAATATTAATATTTGGCTACATGGTAGACTTGATACTAAAGTTTAAATCTGTGAAGCTTCATTCAAAAACAAAGAACCAATTTGCTGTATTAAAATTGTGAAGTAGGTAAGATGGTGAAAATTGTGCAAAAATAATTAACGAAGTTCTAAAGTCCAAAAAAAGAAGAAGAATTAAATATGCTTAAAATCATAAAAAATATGAAACATATAGGAAATGCACTTTAGAATATAGATGCATAAAATAAGTATCATGACATGTACAAAAAACCTGAGAACTCATCAGAAAGGGATGGGCAAAAATCATCTCAAACATATCATATGTTGTACCGAGTTTATCCTGAATTAATTTGACTTGGGCCTTATATGGCATCACCACACCCACATTGATATTTTGTCCCATGTTGAAATATTCTGTTTCAAATGACAAATTGACAATGATACAAGCACCTTAAATTTATAATGCTCATCTTTGAGAACTTAAAAAGCTCATCTACATATCTATTATTTTGAATTTTTATGCAATTATTCTCGTATAAAATGCCACTGCACATCAATTGTTTATCAGTGACAAATTGGTAAAAGAAAGCAAATCAGAGGACATGGCCACAACAGGAATTTGACGCAAGTCAGATGACTCCATAATTAATTATGATTCCTTATAAAATAAGTTCCACAAGTACAAAATCAGAAGGTGAAAGTAACCAGTGCATATAAAGGTTGGTTATTTTTCTTAATATTATCACCTTCAGTTGGAGCTGTGTCTTTGGTACTACCATCTTCTCCAGAGAAAGGTACCGGTCAAATATGTACACTGTCAAGTAAAGGGTTTCCAGTCTCAGTTTGAACCTGTTGTGCATTTCCACAATCCCATCCAGTACAATTGCTCTCCTCCTGGGGTTTGTATCAGTTTGATGAACCATATAATCATGGGGCCTGTATGTGTCCTGTACCACAAAAAAAATCTTTAAAAGGCATTTAATGTCCTCTTTATCATAGGAAAGTAAAGATGCACATGAACTACAAACCTCAACTTGGTTGTAACATTTGTAGATGTCTTCAATGTATTCAACCACCGCAAGTTGGTTGTTGGTATCAGTTGCATCAATATCCTCTATTTCTGCCTCCTTTCTTGCTTTCTCGTTTATCCCACATACAAACTTTCAAACATATAGATATATAGTTAATTGGTAAGGAGCAAAGATAATGTGATAGTACTCATAATAATAATGCAAAAGTACTCACCTTGCTCCGTGCACCTCCCTTATTCTAGAATATTCAGGCTTCATTATTGGATCCGACTGACTGTTCTGCTTTACCTTTTTTCCTCCGTGCATAAAGCCATTTCTAATTCTCTGTGTCAGAAAAAAAAAATGTACACGCCTCTTACTCGAACATCCAACCAAACGCCGCAGAGTTTAGAAAACTTGAGATACATATTTTAACATTAAGAAAGTCATTTGGAATGTCATAAATTGAAAATGAGATGATAAAAAGTACACTTACAAGGGAAAAATTGTACAAAGGATGAATTCCTACTCAGGCTCGAGAGTCCATAGACGAACAGTGCCACTGGCAGCTCCAGATGCTGCAAGATCACTTCCTCAACATACTGCAATTAAACTTACCCATGGTTGCACAGAGGAACAAGTCAACAAACCATTTTTGCCTTTCACATTTTCTGGGAAAAAATATATGAAGTCAAATAAAAGAAACAATGTTCTGGATAACAAAAGCTTAAGATTCACTTTTGAATTAAGTAAATCTTCAAATGAGCAATTGAGATGCACTGATCTAATTTAGTTTTAGTTTGAATTAAGCATCATGGTTGTATACCAAATTGGCCTCAATTTCTTAAAATATAACACCAAAATAGTCCAAAACCACAAAATCAGAAAATATTTCGCAAACTTGTACAAATGCAAACCATAATTGTGAATAGAGCTCAACAACATTGTGTTAATTTGCAATGACCAAAATCTTTCGGTGAAATAACATATTTTTTTTTTAGACATATAGTTGGTTTGACTATTACATGATATCCTTACTTTTCTTAAGAAGAAATATGATATTGTGTCATATTGTTTAAGAGACACGTGATAACCTTACTTTGACAAGAACTTTGTTAACTTTTGAAAACAAAAAACTTTTCAGGACCAAGAACAAAAATAATGTAAATAATTTGCAAACGTAACTGTTGAAAGTTACCTTGAGTCGTCTCTTTTGTGCCATTTTCAACCAGAACGTTTTGATTATTAGTTGATGGTGCTATTGGATGAGCGTTTTTAACAATATGACTTGGCTTCTTTCGCATTATACCCCACAATTCAAACTGCCATTATCCAAACCAGATAAAGACTCGCTGTCATTCGGCAGGGGCACAATGGACCAACTGTGACTCCTCTGGAACCTTTTGTAAGAAAAAATAAACCAAATTATATATTATAGAAGAAAACAAACAGCGTATGTCATCTAAAACCATTCCAAATTTACACATTTAAGGACCAGTGGTGAATTACATCGTAGCTCATCACCGAGGAGAGTAAAAAGGGGAGATTTTTCAAAAAAAAAATGCAAATTGATAGCTAGTAAATATACCCTGTGGAAAAGGAGATCTAAAACAGGGAAGTCGTAGACGGCCTTGATCTCATCTTTGCTCCAGTCGTTCCTCGGCCCCTTATTGATCGTCCGCTCCGCCTCCATGGCTGCGACAGAGGTTGAGAATGCCGAAACCGCTGCTCCAGTGCCAGCGGACGGCGGTCATAGCTGAGAGCGGAGCGACCTTACGAGAAGCATTTTCTTCTCTGTTGCGAGATGAAAGCTAGGGTTGGGAGAGAGATATATGGTTGGGCGGCGTGGATCTGAGGCGATGAGGGTTTTTTTCTTTTCTTTGAGAAGAAGGGATCGGAGAGGAAGAGCAACAAAAATAATTCGCTGGGAGAAGTGCCTCCAGCGAAAAAAAAATTCACATGTTAGATTCAATTTGCACGATTTTTGATTCAAATTCAACAGTACAGAACAAAAATATTTGTGACAAGATGTGTGGCTATACATGTAGCGGATTCAATTTGAACTAAATTTAGACTTCTACACAGAGAAAGGGTATATTTAATCAAAAGAAGACAGATTATTTGTTTAGATGGCTCAGATTTAATCCGAATTTAAATCAATAAATCCTAGCCACACGACTTTCTGTCATCCAATTCAATTTAAGGTGCATAATATAGAGGAGATATATATATATATATATGTATATATAATATAAATGTTCAATATGATGGATATGTTAAAATGTGCTTGCAGATCAAATTTTATATTTTTTGGAATTTTTTTGTTATTTATTAAGATGAGTACAAAATTCAATGGTCTGAATATAGCGATTTTGTTAAATACTTAATAAATAGTAAACAAATTTCAAAAAATATAAAATTTGATATGCAAGCACATTTTAACATACCTATTATGTTGAACGGTTTGGATCGACTGTTTGAAATCTGAAAACTTTGAAAATACCGATCGTTGTACGTCAACCGTTGAACGAAAACTTAAACTGAATTTTTGAGGTACTAAACGACGTTTTTATGAAATTCTAATGCAATGAATTCCTCTTACGATGCCCGGGGGTCCCCATCGGGGCAAAATTTGGATCCGTCTCGTCCCCCCCTCCCTTTTCGAAAAGTTATGGATATTTAAAATTTTTTCCAAAGCTAAACTTTGGAAATTCATAACTAACTGTAAAAAATCTAAATAAATTGAAATTTGTGTTAATTCTGTATATTTTTGAATGCTCGTGTAATCAGTTTGATCCTTGTATTAGTCCAAACTTACTAATTTACCAGCATATATCAAATTTGATATTTATATACATATATTATATTATATTATATTATATTATATACATACATTATATTATATTATATTATATTATATTATATTATATTATATTATATGTATTATATTAAATTATATTAATATAAACAAACTTAATATAATATAATATAATATAATATAATATATGTATATGTATGTATATATAATATATGTATATGTAAGTATATATAATATATGTATATGTATATGTATAGAGGTTGGCTACTATGCTTATATAAGCATATCCTCACATATGCTTATAACTCATTTTTGTGTTTTCAATGTCCAAATGATCGATCTGAACCGTTAGATGTGATCTCTATATTGAAATGTGCTTGGAGACCAAATTTTACATTTTTCTGAATTTTTTACTATTTATTAAGCCAGTTTGAAAATCGCTGATCTAACGGTGACTTCTGATTTTACTGTTTTGTTAAGCCACCGTTGGATCAGCGATTTTCAAAGTGGCTTAATAAATAGTAAAAAAACTCAGAAAAATGTAAAATTTGGTCTCCAAGTACATTTCAATATAGAGATCACATCTAACAGTTCAGATCGATCATTTGGACATTGAAAACACAAAAATAAGTTATAAGCATATGTGGGGATATGCTTATATAAGCATAGTAGCCAACCTCTATATGTATATGTATATAAATATCAAATTTGATCTCTGCTGGTAAATTAGTAAGTTTGGACTAACACAGGGACCAAACTGATTACACCAGCATTCAAAAATACACATAATTAACACAAATTTTAATTTATTTAGATTTTTTTACAATTAGTTATGAATTTCCAAAGTTCAGCTTTGGAAAAAACTTTAAATATCCATAACTTTGGCTAGGAAAATCGAATTTGCGCATATGACCACTTTTCGAAAAGGAGGGACGAGACGGATCTGAATTTTGCCCCGGGAGGATCTCTCGGGAATCGTGAGAGGCATTCAAAGCATTAGAATTTCAAAAAAATATCGTTTAGTACCTCAAAAATTCAGTTTAAGTTTTCGTTCAACGGTAGACGTACAACGATCAGTATTTTCAAAGTTTTTAGATTCCAAACAATCGATCCAAATCATTCAACATAATGGGTATGTTAAAATGTGATTGCATATCAAATTTTACATTTTTTGAAATTTGTTTACTATTTATTAAGTATTTAACAAAATCGCTATATTCAGACCATTGAATTTTGTACTCATCTTAATAAATAGCAAAAAAATTCCAAAAAATATTAAATTTGATCTGCAAGCATATTTTAACGTATTTATCATGTTGAACATTTATATTATATATACATATACATATACATATACATATACATATACATATACATATACATATACATATACATATACATATATTATATTATATTATATATACATAAAAAAAAAACTGTGGATATTTTATTTATTCAAGCCCTATTATATTGCAAAAAAAAGCAAAAAAAAAAAAATCAGAACCGCAGAATAAATCTATGGTTCTGAATTTAAAATCAAAACTGTGGATTTATTCCACGGTTTTGATTAAAAAATCAAAACCGTAGAATTTTTTCACGGTTTGAATATTTTTAAAATTCTGATTAGACTCTGGTTATTCTTAATAATTTATTTTTATTTTTGGATATTTTTAAAAATGTCGGGGACTTGAGTCTCCGTCTTGCTTTTGTAATATTTTACTCGGTTGAAAGGCGCACTGGCACAACGCTTTATTGCTTTTCACTTTATTAATTTAAAAGGCGCAGAAAACTTTGATTTTTTTTTTTCTTGAGCATGTATTAATAAAAATTTCGGATTGTTTTATGTATTTGGTACAATATGCATTAAAGGGTAAGTACTACAATAGATATTCACCAAATTCCAAGGTAAAGGACAGAAGGGAGAGAGGACTCAGAGAGGGTGTATAACATAATTTATGTTGTGTTGTGTTGTGTTGTTTGGTTTATGGCAGTGTTGTAAAAAATAACTGTTTAGATCGATTAATCACTTGATTAGTTATTGGCGGTAATTAAACTGTTACGAATTTTCCTGATTAATCAGCTGATTATTTCTGATTATGACTAATTATTCCTGATTAATTGCTTAGCGGTAGCCTGTTTGTCCGATAATCGCATACCGTTATTTACAACACTGGTTTATGGTATTCTAACCGTCCGATTAAAAAATAAATATTGATGGAACAAAATATTTTGAAAACTAAAAATAAAATATTAATTGAATGTTATTCTACTTAACCATTACAACATTTTAATTAGTCAATTTTATAACTTTTTAAAATTAATGGTAATGTTATTAATTATCACAATTATGTATCAAATCAGTGCACATTAGCATATATAAATAATTATTTATTTATCATCTAAACTAACGGAAAGAATTGTAAAAGAAAAAAAAATTCTTTTACAATTCACCTGGATTTTTATATAGTATGCATAGAAAGCACCTTCAAGTATTGTATAAAAATAACAAGTAAATTTGATGATAATTATAAGTAGGATAATTAAAAAAATATATAATAAGATTTATGATTATTATATATACAAATATCCAAGTCAATGAAGATAATGTTAAAATATTTCAACATAGACGAGGTAGAAAATGAAAATGCCATATGTATTCTCAAATAAAATAAAATGCTCGCAAATTATTCATCAAGACTTTATTTTGCTAGTGATGTAACTCATAAAGACACATAAACACATAAATGGAAAGAGAAAGATAGAAAAAAATTAAAACAAAGATAAAATGTAGGTGAGTTTGGTATTAGGGGGTCCACAATGGTGATAAATATTAATTACTAATTGGATATTGAATCCAAACTCAAAACCCAAGAGAGAAGAAGGGAATTAAATTAGGTCAAAAAAAGGGACTAAAGAAAAAAACACAAAGAAGGTGGAGTTGGGATAATGTGGTGTCATTGAAAGCATCTCTCCAAAATATTAATTATAAATTAGAGCTTGTTGGGTGCTTTTATGTGGACTCAATTTTGAGACCCTTAATTTCTATTTTTCTTTTCTCCTTATCATCAATTTTTTTGGGGTTTTCAAGTTTGAACGGTCTCTATTTTGATTCAATTTATTTATTCATTTCATTTCAAGAGGTTTTCTGTCACACTCCGCGGCCCCACGAGGCGTGACGGGTGCCTCCTGCCGTAGACATACGGTTGCCCGTATGCCTACAAGGCAAGTACGATATAATAGAAAGTAAAACACAACCAAACAAACAAACAAATAACTAAGAAAAACATTTCATAATCCCAACTGGTCAGGTAATATCATACAAAACCCATATCTCGATGGATACGCATCACAGGATGACATAGAGAACACATATATATATACAATCAAAACATAAATCTATACATGTCTCTAGTCACAATACCAGACAGCTAAGCAGCGGTGAAAACCAGGCCTACCAACCTCGTGTCTCTCTCGGATCCACCGAACCAGTACCTGAAAAATTAACCCAAAAGAGGGGATGAGAATTGAATTCTCAGTGCGATAAATTGCCACAAATCGTCCCTGGACTTGCAATCAAAGATTATATTCAAAAAGTAAACACAAATAAAGCTCAAATCAGTTTATAATCATATATAAACATAAATGCACAAACCCGACAACATTTATCCAAATGAAATCACAATTCAGGAATTGCCAAGATGAAATTCAAGCACACAATAATTGGTTTAACTCGATTTCAGAATATCTGGTAGTAACTACAGATGTTCCACCAAACTGGACCCCAATTCGTTCCCACTCATCTGTAGGGTTACAGACACCTACAGACGGCTGTACCAGGTAAAACCTTTTCTCATGACACTCATCTATAGTTACAGGCTTAACTGTTTAATTAAAAGTCTGGTTCCAATTCATATCCGGAAAATCCATATAAATCCAATTGACCATCCAAACGCATACCCCCTGGGTAATGCCTCCGATACACAGTCACCCATAACCAAAATCATAATACAAAGTCACTTACCCCTCGTCCCAACCGGTACTGGGAACTGCCGAGGGCCAGACGATCTAAAGCTTTAGAACACTGAGCGTCACAGTCCATGCATTAGACTTTGACAAATCCGGATTCACCCCCTGGGTGACGTCATCACGGTGGATGACCATAATACCATATCCACCAACCGATGGTGATATAAAGCACGGTGACTTTAATTCCAAAATCAGATCATTCAGATCAACACAAATAATAACCATACCAGCATGCAAATCAATCAGATTTAAACAATTCGAGTTTCACTTTATTTGGGCAATGCAATGCATATGAATCAAAACACAGTTTAATTTCTGAATATAAAATATCAGACAAGTCCAGAAACCCCGCACCTGAGTAATAGCACGCTCGACTAAGGCTCAGGCGTCTCGAACGACCCAGAAATCCTTTGCCTCGTATGATTACCACCTATTTTACACGTTAAATTCGATTAACGCGTTCGATTAATATCCGATAATTAATACCATTACCAAACCCTAATTCGAATTCCAATTCAATCGGTAGTCCTGAATAAACAACATGAATCGATATGTTTTACGAAGTTATAACTCGATTAATTCCAACAATTTCCAGAGTTTCACTTGAAACTATCACAATTCCTTTCCATTACGACCCAATCCAAAAACCCTAGTTCAATTCCAAATTCCACAAGAAAATCAATCCGATTATCGAGTTATAACGTTTCAAATCAAATTCGAATCCGAATTTCACCAAAATATAACAAATCAAATAAAATTAGAGTTTCCAAGAGAAAAGGAAGATAAATCATATCAATTATCACAAATTAACCACTAATCGAGCTAGAACTCGATTACGAAACCCTAATCACAAGTTTCAACCGAAATCATGACAAATCGAATAAATCGAATAAATTAAGGTTTTTCAAGAAATTACTAAGGAGAAAAATATACCAAATTGAAGCTTTATAATCGATCAAGGATCGTCAATTCAGCTCGAATCTCAATTTTCCGGTCAATTCGATCAGTTTCCGCGCTCGATTTCTCTCTCTCTTTCTCTTTCCCTTTTTGCTCTTCGGCCAACCCTAGCTATCCCGTTCTTCTTAATTTATTCGGTGGAAATGAAATGAGAAGAAGAATGAATTTGCTATTTAATTGGAATTTTGCAAATACACCCTCCAACTTTATTAATATTACCAAACTTGAAAATATTTATTACAAAAAGGCCCTTATGTAATGTTTTATTTATTAAAAAGAGGAAAAGAAAGAGAGAAATCCATTTTGCGAATAAGTCCCTCAAAAATAACAAAAATAGTAAAAATATACACCCCAGTGCGGATCACTCATCCGCACTGCGGATCCATCCAGCCGCAGTCACTGCGCAAATAACAAACACACACCCCAGTGCGGACCGATCATCCGCACTGAGGATCCGTCCAGCCGCACTCACGGCGCAGAAAAATGTCCGAGCCTAGTGCGGACGCACTGAGGTCAGTGCGGATGCTCCCATCCGCATTCAGTACTTAGCGAAATTTTCAGAAGAGTACAGAACTCACCCGCAGTGCGTGTGCCCATCCGCACCACCATCCGCACCCAGAGGAAATTGCAGCCGTTTATTAAGGAACTTGTCCCAGTGCGGGTGAAGCCACCCGCAGTGCGGGTCATCCATCCGCACTGGACCGTTTTTCTATATTTATTATTCGATTCTTAACGCCTTAACTCAATCAGTCAGTATAAAATATTTATTATAAAATTCATTATGTCACATTTTCTCCATTTTACCACAAATGGAGAGGTTCTCTTCTCTCTTGTAAGAAATTTTAAGTAATGTTATCAGAATCGGACTGGACATCGACTCAGTAAATCTTCGGTTCAACAGTTTACTGATCGGACCAACGGATCAACCGGTTGAATTGCTAGTTTATTCAAATACAAATAAATATATATGAGATATGATAATTGTTATAAATCATTGTTAATATTGTATCCATGAAAATTCACACATACATATTCAATAATATAGTATAAAAATCAAATAATATCTATATTTCAAAATTTAATATCTAAATAGAATGATAATACCGATTCATTAAAAATGATCGGATATTTTTCTTTATAGGGAAAAATATAATCATTCAACTTTATTCATTTTGATTTGATAATTATCAAGATTCAATTTTGATAAATAGTTGCGCAAATCTTAATCAATAATAAAATAACAATAATTGTGTTTTGAAAAGAAATAAATATGCGCAATACACAATACTTTTCTGTAAAACATTTAAAACATTTGAGCTTATAGAAAACCAAAAACATTTGCGCAAACTTTATTCCTTACCCCCTATTTATATCTTTCTAATGAATATTTGTAAATAAAAAAAAGAATTATTTAAGCTTATAGTAATTAACTATAATTTTATCACAATAAAATTAAATTATTTTATTAGGCACAAGACAATTAGTGGAAACTTATTAAACCTGGCATTGAATTTTTAAATATATTTTTTCAATTTTATTGAAGAAAAAGCAGCGATTTCATTTGGTGACAAAATGCCAAAAAGAAGAAGGTTAATGTCTCTTATTGAAAATAACAGCGAATTTGACAGTTATTTCTTTGCTTGACATCTGTCACTGTGCTCGGGTTAAAAAAAAAAATGTAGATAATAAAAATAAAATTATGAGATATGTGGTGATGGGAGTAAAGAGATTTAATGGGCATCGAGTCAAATTCGGTTCAATATCTCATTTGATATCATTTATTCAATTAGCATTGAAATTTGCACGTCAATTTAGATTTATACGGCATTAGATATTAAATTGAATTTGATTCAGTACTTATGACGTCATAAGTGATAAACGAGAATAGAGTTAAATATGTAAAAAAAGAAAATACATACATTTATTATTTCTCATAACTTCAGAATATTATACCATATTTGATTTATTTATAAGAGTTATTTTTTCTCTTAACCTTTGTAATAAGAATTTAATGCGTTCCACTTTAGAATGAATTGTCGCGAATTCGAACCGGATGGTCCTGATCTTAACGGAAATGACCCACTAATTGCAAACACTAGGGACGTGATTTTTTTCAAACTTAATCTCCAATCAAAATTTTCAACTAACGACTTTTGATCGGAACTATTTTCTAGAAAGTTGCTAGCGCATTTTTAGCTGACATGTATAAAAAAAAAATACCCAACTTTTGATTAAATTTTATTTTTGACGAACAATACACAATTATATATATAGGTTTAGCTATTATATTTGTGTTTTGTGTAACTCAATTATTCGTTTGTTGATGTGAGAAGACTAAGCTGCTATTTTTGCCTGGCTTGAGAACTGGGCTATAAAGTCATACAAGTCCACGTTCTCCTTCTGGTTGAGCCGAAGTCTTATTTTTTTCTATAATTGAAAGGAGTGTCTCCAATTATATTGTACCTAAAGAGGACTAGAATTAATTATAACTTTGATCGAACCAGCACATGCATTTCTTGATTTTTTTTGCTGATTCAAAGTCTCCTATTTTCTTTCTATCAACGAGAATAATATTTATGTTCAAGGGCGGATTCAGAATTTGATCAAAAGTAGGCACAAAATATTGATAAAAGTGTAACTTTTTTCTCCCCGCGAATCAGAGCAGAGTAGTGGATAGGGATCCAAAAAAAAAAAAAACACAATCACAACACGATCGAATATGTCACGGCACAATATATGGTTCTGTCACGACATGTGTGCTGATTACGTGACGTGATCATCTTTCAAAATTTTGGCACAATAAGGCACGTCACACAAAAGATTTGATCACGACGCGACACATGGTCACGTGTAATTAGAACCGTTAGACCTTGATCGAATGATGAATCTAAAATCAACTAACCAAAATTATGAAAAAATAGTTAAAATGATAAATGTGACCAGCCACATTTGGACACACCGTGTGTGGTCACAGCATGATTTATATACTGTGACCGTTCACGTCTTATGACCATCCTTTCAAATTTAGTTATAACACGGCATGTGATCTAAGTAATGGCGTAACTAGTCACAACACATATTTATTTTCTTAGTACGTAGCAAACTTCTTTTTTCTTCTAACAAATCAACAATTCTTCTAAGTGGCGTAGCGAATAGGACAACATCTTTTCCTTTCTTTCTTTTTTTACGCGAATCAATTTGGACTAACTTTCTTTTCTGCGTAATTTTCTTCTATTGGACCGTAAATTAAATTCAGAAGTAGATACAAATATAACATACCACTAAATTTAAAAAAAAAAATCAAATCTAAAACTAGACACTGACCTACCTCTAGCCCTCCTTGAGTTCGCCTATGTCTCCACTTAATTATAACTTTGATCAAACAGTCACACACATTTTTTGACTCAAAGTCTTCTTCCTTCTATAGAAGATTATAATAATTGAAAAAGTATCTCCACTATAACTTTGATCAGACAAGCACATGAATTTATTTGTTGCTATCAACATCATGGGCCTTCTTTCTTGCTACTTAATCCTTTCTAAGTCAATCAAAAAATCAGAGTCAGTCAACGGGTAACTCGAACGATAAATTTCTAAGGATAAAAGGATTCTACCAGAGGCAAAGGAATCTCAATTTACAGATTTCAATTATTTTTTTTTAATTTTACTAAATATGTATTATTTTTTAAAAATCTAACTAAATATGTATTTTTAAAAAGAGAAGGGTTCTAATACCTCATCATATCTCGTATTTTGTATCTTCATTTTTCAATTTCAAATTGAAACTGAACTGCTCAGCATGATATCCATATTAAAATATGCTTGGACATGAAATTTTATAATTTTTGGAATTGTTTTACTATATTTTAAGATAGATACAAAATCAATTTTTTTGAACGGTCCATAAATAGTGATTTTTACCTATCTGAAAAAATAGTAATTTTTTTTCAAAAAATATAAAATTTCATCCTCAAACATATTTTAGTATGGATATCATGTTAAGCAGTTTGGATCGACAATTTAAATTTGAAAAATAAAGATATAAATATAAGGCAGGATGATGCATGAAAAACATGAGGTATTAGAACCCTCCTCTTTTAAAAAATAGATATTATGATTTTTATGAAACTTATTTACATAATTTTTGGTTTAACATGGCAAATATAATATACACTGAAGGGAAAAGATAAATATATAGGAAACCAAACTAGTAAGGGTTTTACCAAATCGCACAAAACAAACAGAAAATTATAGTTATTTCCACCAAAATCAATATCATTATTTAAAATGATAAATAAACAAAGCAAACGAACATTCTAGTATGACATCGGTGTCACATGACACTAACTTCAAAATTGATTGAATAGACTTCAAATGACTAATCCACACTATTCAAACCAATTTACTTTATGAGAATTATAAAAATTGAAGTTTGTAAATATCTTTTATTGTTTAGAAAAATACTCTAATTTTTGAAAGACTGAACATTAACTCTCTAGTTAAATTTCAACCATACACTAGTACAAAAAACCCTTTCACTGACTGTTCAAATACCCCTACACCGACTGTTATAGCAGCGTCAGTAAAGCCAGCGACAGTGAAGGTGACCTTTTACTGACGCTTTAAAAACAGTCAGTGTTGAACACCAACACTGACTGTTTTTAAGACGTCAGTGTTGGTATTCAACACTGACTGTTTTTAGGGCGTCAGTGTTGGTGTTCAACACTGACTGTTTTTAAAGCGTCAGTGTTGAACACCAACACTGACTGTTTTTAAAGCGTCAGTGTTGGTGTTCAACACTGACTGTTTTTAAAACGTCAATGTTGGTGTTCAACACTGACGCTTTAAAAACAGTCAGTGTTGAATACCAACACTGACGCCCTAAAAACAGTCAGTGTTGGCATGGTTCTGTTTGATTCTGGACTAGCCTCCATATTTTTGCTAGCCATATATTACCATTCAACATTTATTGACGTTAAAAAATTAATATGCCACAATCACAAACAAAAGACACCAAACAAGTTAATTATCATTCAAAATTATCCAAATTACACAAGTTAATTGCCATCAAAAACCTATTTACTTGACTTAAATAAAAAATGATTCTCTTTAATTCTTGCAACCTATAACTAATATAAAGGATAGTACCATCCGAGAAGAGATGACATTCAATTGACGAGACCTATTCAACGTAATCAACCTCTTGGCCATGGCCATAGTTGGCCTCTACATGTACTGTTGTTTGATTTGCTGCTCTTGTCATAGGCAAGTCGCCTAGGTTACATAATGCATTTACAGCTGCTCTTATCCCTGGAAATTTCATAATAGGAGATGGAGGGCCCGATACTTGGAGAGGGAGAATGTTGTACTGTGTAAAATGGGGCTTCTTTCTTTCTTCATCTCTCGCATAGTTTTCAACCTACGTACAACACATGCAAGAAAGAAAGTAAGAAATTAAAGGGTTATTAACTTATAAAAAAAAATTAACAAGCACATGAAAAAGTTGTATATACCTGTGACTTGACCTTCTCATCTGGAACCATAGCTTTAAGCACGTCATATAAATGGATGCAATCTGGTAATGCTTAGCCATCTCATTTGTAGTAGGTAATTAATTAAGTAGCATGCAGTAAGTAAGTAAAGAATTAATTAATAGCTAGCTAGGTAAGATTGATTGAATGATAGAAATTAAAAATTGAAATTAGAAAATGTGACTGACGGTGATCTCCTAGCTGAACCATCTCTCAAGTATTTCTCATAGTAATGCTGATAGAACTTTTGCATCCCCCTTGGATCTGTTCTTGCTAGTGTGGGCTTTGTATCTTCTTCATCATTTTCAAGCCTATGTAACAGATACATCTTAAACTGCTTCACACCACGACCAGTTGAGTTGGGGTCCAACTTGTGTGCCTTCTCAAAAGCATGAAATCGACCTATATATATATATATATATATATATATATATATGCATGCATCATATCAACAAGAGAAAGAATTAAATTAAAGAGAATGCATGCATATATGTTATTAAAATAGACATATTGTCGAGCACCTTATGATAACCTTTTCTGGTTCACTTCGATAAATCTCTTTTAGCAGAGATGCTTCATTTGGCCCATTCATGCAACGAGGTCGTCTTGAAAATCAAGTCAAAGGAAGTCCAAACACTGTGCTGCTGGTATTGTCTGCAAATCAGGCCTAAAAACATATCAAGACCCAAAAATAAACCAATTTCTTTTACAAACAAAAACTATACATTATAATGGATATTTAGAAACAAACCTCATGTCATTTGAATTTTTCTAAAATTTATTACAACATTTCAAAGTTATAACTCTAAAAGGTAAAAAATACTGGTTCTGCAATATGTATTCAACTTTCAGCATTATTAATGAAATCTTTGTGACATTATGTCAACAATTAAACCAGACGAGCATATGTTGGATTTGCATGATAATTGATTGGTAGGCTAAATTGGGTTTCCTTTCCAGTTGTAACTAGATAGGTGCAATTATTACTATTAAAACAACTCAGTTCAGATTAGGTCTGATCAGCTTGGGTATGAATTGGGCAGCTCTTTAGTCACCATTAAATTTAATAACCAACCGAATGTAGTAACTTTACATAATAGCTTGGTATCTGGTACCATGCTAGTTAGCAACTCTCGAATCAGTTCACACATACCCTAAAAAAAAAAAAAAAATCAGTTCACAAATCCATAACAGCTATCAATGAAACAAATAGCAAAAGTCAAAAATTAACTAATAAGCATATTCAACCTTAAATACAAAACAGAAGGAGAGGAAGTAAACCATACATATCTAAGGCTCAATAGTAGTTCAACCCTCTAGTAAATCCTGTTTTCTCAAAGTTGTTAACGTAATATTTGATATCGTCTTCAGAAAGCCAAGAAGGCAGAGGAATCTGCTCATCTGGAGATCCCCCATCCATCCTTTGGGATGAAAATTAATTGGAGCTGGAGCTGATATGTGAGAAATTTTTTCAACACCAACTCGGTTCCAAGACGGGAAAACTCGGCCTCTATTGCTTGAGGTTCCTGCATGAATTTGAGTATGAGTTACAAACGAAATAAATTTGGTTGCTATTTGCCCCTACAAAATAATAAAACCATGGGTTACAATATGTTTATATATACCAGTAAGCAGAAGTGAGGCTATGCAGCATTTTTTAAGTGGTTGGCACTTGCTAGACAGGTATGCATCTATATGTGTCACATTCTATTCCGTCTTTATTTAGTTGTTTAATCAATAGTATCATCACTGAAGGGTTCTTCTTTTCTTTTGATTCTGGTCTATTATGTGCCAGAAAATTGTGATGCAGAAATGACTACGACTGATCAGTAGATACATATAATTTCGTCAAATCGAGAATGAGCCTCAAGCTTTTAAATTTTAATTCCAACGTTAAATAACTTTTGGTAATTTTCCTTTATTTAAAAAAAAGTTCCGTAAAGGATACTTTTGGAAAATACCATTATTTCTAATAGATAATTTTCCTAAAAATATTTTTACCTGAATTCGATTAATTTATTTGAATCACCGTAAGTAGACCTTAAATGCTTGATAGATTTTCTGGCTGGATTGCGTGGTGTAAAAGGCACACTCAAAATTTACCAATGCCTTCACCTTGTCGGTTGATAGATTTTCTGACCTAGATTGCACGGATAGAGATGCATACCAAGATCGAGGAGAACATCAACAGGGTCGTTTGCGCTACCTCGTCGCCGAATGGATGCTCCAGATAAGGGAGCGCATCAGTCGCATCTCCTACATGTTGCTTCATTTGCGCTTAGGTGTTTCGATTTGAAACTGTGACCTTAGTTAGGAGGGAATAAGACCTAGGGTTTGTCTCTCTGAGAGCGATTTGGGAGGGTTTGTTTCTCTGAGAAGGGGAAAATTGAAAGAGAACGGCGGAAATGAAATTTTATTGGCGGCTTGATTGAAAAAGAGAACGGCGGAGAGGATTTCAATTTTTGGCGGAGAGGGTTTTGGCGGAGAAGGGTATGGCGCGTTTCATTTTTCTAGCCGCGCGGTTTTTTTCCAAAATTTCAGCAGCATTAAAAAAAAATTACCGACGGTTTTTAAAAAAACAGTCAGTGTTGGTGCTCAACACTAACGTCTTAAAAACAGTCAGTGTTGGTGTTTAACACTGACGCTCAAAAAACAGTCAGTGTTGGTTATCAACACTGACGGTTTTGAAAAAAACAGTCAGTGTTGGTATTCAACACTGACTGTTTTTAAAGCGTCAATATTGGTGCTCAACACTGACGCTTTAAAAACAGTCAGTGTTGGTGTTCAACACTGACGGTTTATAAAAATAGTCAGTAAATGATTTAACACTGACGGCTCTGAAAATAAACAGTCAGTAAATGATTTATGGCCATACGATGCTTCAATTTTTGGTTAACTAGATAGATGGGTAAATAAAAACAAATTTGGATGCAAGACAATAAATGTAGTGCTCTTTAATTTAAACGGTTCTGATCGACCCACGGACGACATATTCCCGTGCATCTTCATTAACTCATCAAACAAGAGTTTATGTTCATGTTCATGATAGAAGATGTGAGTCATATATGCAATATGCATGTAATGCTATATAATATAATGTGTTAAAATCATTTAATTAAGCAATAAACATGTTATAATATTAATTATTGTATAAATATTACTAATATAATTTTCATTACAAAATATTTTCTAAAATTAAAGTCAAAATTTGATGTTAATTATCTAAATTTCACTAATCACGTAAACTACTAATCATACTTATTAAATAGAATATGTTCATTCTAATAAACAAGCATTACAATTTTTTGATAAAACAATGAATTAGTAATTTACGTTGTATTAGCTAGGTTTTCCATTCCATCATTAACAAACTTTTAAGCACTATACAAC
>CAXKVR010000599.1:0-20304 GCA_964058845.1 Carex sylvatica
GTATTAATAAGAAAGAAACTCCAAACTCTCTTTTTCTCTGCTCTGCGCCAATCTGGAACTAACCAAAAATATTTTTCCATTTTTGTATGTGAAGAATACCTCCATTTCTTCTAAATTTTGTTTTCCCACTTAATTTTAATCAATTTTTCCATGTTTTTATTCTATGCTTTTTGCAACACTATTCAAACAAAAAAATTATATTTGACTAATTTAAAAGAGGAGGAATCCACTTACAACAACTTGAAAGTTACAACATCTTACAACATCGTTTTTTTCCATTTTCAAAGTCCAAATCGTCGATCCAAACCGTTAGATATTCAATCTATATTAAAACGTGCTTGGAGACCAAATTTTATATTTTTTAGAATTTTTTTGCTATTTATTAAGATGGGTACAAAATTGCTGTATTTATTAAAATTCTGCACCATTCAAAAACAGCGATTTTGTACCCATCTTAATAAATAGCAAAAAAATTCCAAAAAATGTAAAATTTGGTCTCCAAACACGTTTTAATATAGATTGAATATCTAACGGTTTGGATCGATTATTTGGACTTTGAAAATGAAAAAAAACGATGTTGTAAGATGTTGTAACTTTCAAGTTGTTGTAAGTGAATTCCCCCTCAATTTAAAATTATCTTTTGACTGGTATAAAAATAAGCTATTAATTTGAAATTTTGAAAGATTCGGAAATGTATGAAATAAGAAATGGAAAACTCAAGATATAAATATATGGAAGAATTTATCAAATAATATAGTAATATATTAGGAAATGTATAATGAGCAATAGAAAATTTATACATAGTGATATTTATAAGTTTTTTTTTAACTTAGAGACTGATTTACAAATATTATAAATTTGAAGGATACATATAGGAAAAATGCAAAATTTAAATACCAAATGGCACAAAGCCACGCGGTGGTCACTGGGTGAAACACCCACCTGTTTAAATTCACTTAACTAAGAGTTAAATAATAAAATGAAATTGTTTAATTAGAAAAGTGGGACCCGTAGCTAGTGGTTTGCAAATGTCTCGGGGCTCAACTCTGACCGGTTTGTCTGTGTCCGGATCGGATCGTGTCCGTGCCACGGGTATGCACGGGTACACAGGTACACGGGCACGGGTATTAAACGGGTCGGATTAGATTTTTTAGAAAAAAAATCCGTGCATATCCAGACCGCCGCATCCGTTTACCCGTACCTGTACCCGTGAGCCCGTGCCCCTAAACCCATGTACCCGTGGCAACTTTTTTTTTTTTTAACTTTTATTTTAAAATTCAAATTTTAAACAAAAATTCCCCCCATTTTCCTCCATTACCAGACCCGAACCCCTACCCCTACCCGGCCCTTATCCATTTTTTTTTCAGTTTTTTTTTTAATTCAAATTTCAATCCCTCCAAACAAAACTCTATAAATAAACATCCATTCCTCACAAATTTTCACATTTTCTCTCAATATTTTCATCTCTCATTCTCTCAATCTCAATCTCAATATTTTTATTATTCTCCCATTTTAATTTTATTGTTAAAACAAAATATAGTTGTTAATATAACAAATACGCAAATGCAAACACGCAAATGCAAACGGAATTACAAAGATATTTTCGAAGATTTTCCTGCGATATTAAAGGTTACATTTATTTCATGTTACATTAAATTTTGTTAGTGTCACACCCCGCGGCCACGGGTCGCGACAGTCCCCCGTAAATATACAACTCCGTGTACGCTTACAAGGAGGTTAACATTTCAATTATCAATTCACAACACAATAATATGAAAATCAAGTTCATAAATATATAAATCATAGTACACAGTCTGGTCAGAGTTTAATACATCAAAAGTATCTCATCCGGATACTAACCATAAGGCCTACCCTAAAGCTATACAACAAAAAATATATATATATATCTAAGGTCATGTAAGGATGTACTACCAAAGGCCTACTACTCGCGTGCCTCCCTGAAATCAGTCGCACCAGAACCTGTAAAATATCCCGAAGGGTGGGGGTGAGAATAAATTCTCAGTGCAAAATTTGCCACAGTTTAGATTATTGGACTTGCAATCAAACTCTATATTAAAAAATGAAACTCATACAATAGCAATTCAAACAGATACATATTCATAAATAAAAGAATGCAAATGCTCGACAATAATCAAATCAAATGAATCACAGTTAACGAAATTTTCAAGATGAAGTTCAAATGAACAAACACACGTGTTTGGCTTAACTCATTTATTACGACTTGTAACAACTACAGATGTTCTTTCGAGCTAAACCCTTTATCTGACACCCATCTGTAATCGCTTGGCTTAACCATTTTCTAAGTCCTGGTTCAAATCATATAAAGAAAATTCACTCTAAAATCATTTCAATTGTCGTAATAGTCAATTGACCGTTCAAATGCATTAACACATAGGAGAATGCCACCGAGCCACAGACGTTACACTTGTCACCCATGATTCCAATTCACACATCAATACAATCACTTACCCCTCGTTCCAACCGGTAATGGGAAAACTGAGGGCCATTCACCTAAAACGCTAGAAGGATCATAGGCTCAAAGTCAGTCATATGGCTCAACTTTGCAAATTCGTCAGATCCAAGTCAGTCATACGGCTCAACTTCATAAATCCGCTCACATACACATTCTCAATCATTCGTTCGTGGTGACTCTCAATCAGATTCAGATCATAATAGATCGACACAACTGACAACCATACCAGCATGTAAATTATTCAATTCACAATAATTTTAGTTTAATTTGATTGGGTTATGCATATGATTTACACAATTCAATGATGCAATCAATAAGATATTCAACATAACAAATGAATAAACAGTTTAATTTCTGAAAATAAAATATCAAACAAGTCCAAAAATTCCACACTTGTTTGCGAAGAGTATACCGCGTACTTATGGATCAGACGTCTCGAAATGTCCCGCAAATTCTTGCTCGATCGAGCCTACACCTATATTACATGTATTTGGTTTAACATTGGTTCAATGGTCAGGAGGTTCAATTGAGTGACACGAGTTGTTTTATATTTTCTTAACCGAATTTGTATACCCTTTTTATCGGTTTCCTTACTTAACACCTCTAACTATCCCGCACTTTGCAATTAGGTCCTCTAAACTATATACCATCTTAATTTGGTAACAATTCATTGACTAGTTCACTAATTTGGTTCCCGTAACAATTTGATTTATCGATTGGTTAAATCCTAATTTGGTCGAAACCTCAAATTAACCGTTACACGTTCTAGCATTTCAAGATCAAGAGATAAACATATCGATTACAAGTCTAATTGGTTGGATTAAACTAAACAATTCACAATTATTCCCTCTTTCAGTTTTGGCACGAAAACCCTAAAAATCGAAATAAAAAATCGAGGTGAAATTGGGAAAAGAATTGACAAATTACAATCAAAGAAGCTCAATGAGCTAGTCTATAAGCAATTCAAACACAAATCTCAGGTTTAAAATGAAAACCCGAGCAATCGAGAAAAATCTGAGGTTTTGAGAGAGAAGATGAGATAAATGAATACCAAATGGGAGGGCTAGACGAGATCCACGGCCAATTTCTTGCTTCTACCTTCGATTTCCCAGGAGTTTCGGTGATTTAAGAGGGAGAGGGAGCTCTCTCTCTTTTTTTTTTCTTCTTCCTTTGGCGGAGGACACACAAGGGATGGGAAAAGGGGCGAAGGGAAAAAGAGAGAAAGGAAAGAAAATATGAAATTTTATAAAAAGACCCTTTGAGTGCAGATGCACTCAATTTCAGTGCGGGTCGACCACCCGCACTCAGCAATCGGCAGAACTTCAGTAGCGCAAAAAACACAGAAAATTAACGAGTGCGGACACACTCATATCCAGTGCGGATCAGTCACCCGCACTCATCACTTGGTAGAATTTAAACGGCTTAGGAAACACAGAAAAATACTCCAGTGAAAACACACTCACGTACAATGCGGACGCACTCATTACTTTCATGAAAACGCCACTGAACAAGAAAAGTCCATGCCTAATGCATCCGCATTGAATTTTCGGTGCGGGTCAAGACACCCGCACTCAGAACTTGTCAAATTTCAGAAAATTCAGCAAACACAGAATTTATCAGTGCCGACACACTCAAATTTAGTGCGGACGCACTAGAATAATACAAAACATGATTTTAAAAAGGAAACTGGAGTCAATGCGGATCAACCATCCGCACTCACCAACAGTCCGACGCACTGGACCTATAAAGGTCCAGAACTTCATATTTTCGATTCTTAGCGAACTCGGGGCATATTTTAAAGTCAACATTAGACTTGCTTATCTAGGAAAACATTATTTTAAGATTTAAATTTCTATTTTGTCAGCACGATTTTCGATTCTTTCTTTTAAAATATTTAAAAATTAATTGTAAAAATTTCGTAACGTAACAGTTAGATTAAATTTTGCTAGATTAAAGTTTGTTAGATTAAATTTTGCTAGATTGAAATTTTGAATGTTAGATTTATTTTTGTAGAGTAATTTAAAATTTAAATTTGATATTAGATTTATTTTTGTAGAGTAATTTAGAATTTAAATTGAATGTTAGATTTAGTTTATGTTATATTTATTGAATTTTAGATTTATTAAATTTATTAAGTAATTAGATTTGTTAGATTTATTTTATGTTAGATTTGTTAGATTTATTGAATATGTTAGATTTATTTAGTTTATGTTAGATTTGTTAGAAGTGAAGTAATTAGATTTGTTTTGAATATGTTAGATTTTATTTTTGAAATTCGGATTTATTTTGAATATGTCAAGAAAAAGGTTAGATTTATTTTTTTGAATATGTGAAGTAATTAGATTTGTTTTGAATAAGTTAGATTTTATTTTTGAAATTCGAATTTATTTTGAATAAGGTTAAAAAAGGTTAGATTTATTTTTTTGAATATGTGAAGTTATTAGATTTGATTTGAATAGGTTAGATTTTACTTTTGAAATTCGGATTTATTTTGAATAAGGTTAAAAAAAGGTTAGATTTATTTTTTTGAATATGTGAAGTTATTAAATTTGTTTTGAATAGGTTAGATTTTATTTTTGAAATTCGGATTTATTTTTAATAGATTTAAAAAAGGTTAGATTTATTTTTTTGAATATGTGAAGTTATTAGATTTGTTTTGAATAGGTTATGTTTTATTTTTGAAATTCGAATTTATTTTTAATAGGTTAAAACAAAGGTTAGATTTATTTTTTTGGATATGTGAAGTAATTAGATTTGTTTTGAATAGGTTAGATTTTATTTTTGAAATTCGGATTTATTTTGAATAAGGTTAAAAAAAATGTTAGATTTATTTTTTTGAATATGTAAAGTTATTAGATTTGTTTTTGAATAGGTTAGGTTTTATTTTTGAAATTCGAATTTATTTTGAATAGGTCAAGAAAAAGGTTAGATTTATTTTTTTGAATATGTCAAGTTATTAGATTTGATTTGAATATGTTAGATTTTATTTTTAATGTTAGATTCATTTTTAAAATTTGGATTTAGTGAATAGGTTAAAATAAAGGTTAGATTTTTTTTTTTAATATGTGAAGTTATTAGATTTGTTTTGAATAGGTTAGATTTTATTTTTGAAATTCGAATTTATTTTTAATGGGTTAAATAAATAGGTTAGATTTATTTTTGTGAATATGTGAAGTAATTAGATTTGTTTTGAATATGTTAGATTTTATTTTTTGAAATTCAGATTTATTTTTAATAGGTTAAAAAAAATATGTTAAATTTTATTTTTGAAATTCAGATTTATTTTGAATTGGTCAAGAAAAAGGTTAGATTTATTTTTTTGAATATGTGAAGTAATTATATTTGTTTTGAATATGTTAGATTTTATTTTTGAAATTCGAATTTATTTTGAATAAGGTTAAATAAAGTGTTAGATTTTTTTTTTTGAATATGTGAAGTTATTAGATTTTATTTGAATAGGTTAGATTTTTTTTTTGAAATTCGGATTTATTTTGAATAAGGTTAAAAAAAAGGTTAGATTTATTTTTTTGAATATGTGAAGTTATTAGAGTTGTTTTGAATAGGTTAGGTTTTATTTTTAAAATTAGGATTTATTTTTAATAGGTTAAAAAAAAGTTAGATTTATTTTTAATGGGTTAAAAAAAAGTTAGATTTGTTTTGAATAGGTTATGTTTTATTTTTGAAATTCGAATTTATGTTTTTGGATATTTGAAGTAATTAGATTTGTTTTGAATAGGTTAGATTTTATTTTTGAAATTCAGATTTATTTTGAATAAGGTTAAAAAAAATGTTAGATTTATTTTTTTGAATATGTGAAGTTATTAGATTTGTTTTGAATAGGTTAGGTTTTATTTTTAAAATTCGGATTTATTTTGAATAGGTTAAGAAAAAGGTTAGATTTATTTTTTTGAATATGTCAAGTTATTAGATTTGATTTGAATATGTTAGATTTTATTTTTAATGTTAGATTCATTTTTAAAATTCGGATTTATTGTGAATAGGTTAAAATAAAGGTTAGATTTTTTTTTTAATATGTGAAGTTATTAGATTTATTTTGAATAGGTTAGATTTATTTTTGTGAATATTCGAAGTAATTAGATTTGTTTTGAATATGTTAGATTTTATTTTTGAATTCGGATTTATTTTTAATAGGTTAAAAATAAGTTAGATTTATTTTTATGAATATGTGAATTAATTAGATTTATTTTTAATATGTTAGATTTTATTTTTAAAATTCGAATTTATTTTTAATAGGTTAAAAAAATAGGTTAGATTTATTTTTAAATAGCCTATACTCAAAATAACTAAACATGCCCTTGTAGATTTGGAGGGCAACATAAACAGCTCAAGACAGTCTACGGTGCCTACTCGGCAAAGAGAATTCATGGCAATTCTGGTACATCACCAAAACAGTTGATATCATAATACTGACCCAAGGGATGCACGTGCAAAAGAGTCTATACTGAAATTATTTTGGTGATGTATTGGAATGGCCCTGAATTTTCCAAAAAATATTCATTTTAAAGAAGAATTACTAATGAAGAATTGCTAATATAAATATTCATTTTAAAGAAGAATTTGAATTTATGCAAACGGACCTATTAACATTATTAATTCTAACCGAATTTATATTTTATTATTTTAAAATAATTGATTTAAAAAAAATTATATTTATATTTTATTATTTTAAAGTAATTGATTTGTTAAACAAATATAAGTTATAAGTTATAACCTATTTTTAACAAATATAATTACAATGTCAAATGAATTTTAATATGTATAAATTTGAATTTATAATTTATTAATTTTCAAAGAAAAAAAACAGAAAAAAAAAAATCGGACCTGGACCACCCTGCTTCTGAATCCGTGATGGGCACGAATATTAAATGGGCAGGGCAAGATTTTTGAAAAAAAAAAAAATCCGTGATGCCCAGCCCGTTGTACCCGTGTGCCCATAACGTCTGTGCCCGTGTCCGGATTTTGCCCGGACTGTCCGACCCGGTCCGTTTGCAAATCACTACCCATATCTATCCTAATCCTCTCTATCTCTCTCTTTTTTATTTATTTACCCCACCGCCTATTCAAATTTTCTCTCCCTCTCTAATCTTCTTTGATCTTCTATCTCTTTCATCGTGAGGCAAGTTAGAGAGAGATGGATGCTTTTCTCATATTGACTATAGTGTCATTGACGGTGGAGAGATGCATGCGTGGTTACTCTCTATTAGCACACCTACCACTGTATTTCCTTTACTCTTCTATGATATGTTATCTTTTAATTGATCAAGGGTTTTGGGAAAATTAATTGAACATATTCAAGTATGAAAGTAAATCGTGTGGTAAATGAATTGAGAACCGTTAAATTTGTGTAGGTTAATAAATTTTCTTGAGGTCTCTCGTTTTGTCGTGTTCCTTAATTGGATCTGAAAACCGAAATTGTTTCGGTACTTTGTTTACCTCTGTACCAACTTTGATGGTTTAATCTTTGAATTTGTGATTTAGAGTTTTGAGAAATATTGATTTAACGGGTTCAAAATATACTAGTTATTATGGTTACTGATATACTGATTTACACTCACAGGGGCTTCATTTTAAAAAGAAATATAAAGTGAAAGGTTTAATTAGATAAATTTTCTATGGGTTTGTAATATCCCTTTGTCAGGGGCATTGGTGCTAATTAATTTTCATATGTAAACGTCACAAGAAAAATTTGAGAATGAAAATTAATTTGAACTATAGGCCTTTATCATTGATTAGTAAATAAAAGTTAAGTAATAGATTGAGTTGGACGGCTGAATTTAGAGTTTAATGATTGATTAGAAATGGATTATTGGACTTGATCCGAATCTATACTTTGAACTTAATTGTTATAAATATTAATCAGAATATATATATTATTCTGATATAGGCATATTACGAAAGAGATTGATGAGATGAAATGCTAAGGAAGAACATATTGCTAGTGACCTCACATGTAGCCTTACGATATCAAGTGCGATGTTATTGGATTAGTCTGAGATTCATGACTAGGAATTAAATCGTAACTTGCTGTGCATTTTGAATATTTGATTGACTGCATTGATTGACATGTTGTATCATATGTAGAGTTTTGCTTTTACCCACCCGGGTCGGACCCGACCCGTACCCGCCCGTGCCCGAGCCCGGGTATGGGTCGGGTAAACGGGTACACGGGTACGGGTAAAAAACGGGTAGGGTACGATTATTTGGTTCAAAACCCGACCAAACCCGGTCCGATTTAAGCCCGACCCGACCCGACCCGACCCGACCTACCCGACCCGGACCCGGACCCGACCCCGACCCGACCCGTCCCGACCCGACCCGGACCCGACCCGACCCGACATGACCCGACCCGACCCGGACCGGACTGGACCTGACCCGAACCCGATCTGACCCGACCCGACCCGTTCAATTCAAATTTTTTTGAATTCAATTCCCGCCGGTTCAACCGGGCCCGGACCGGTCTAATCAAACCCGACCGACCGGACCCACCCGAGTCAACTCAGGCTCAGCCGTGGTTTTTTTTTTTTTTTTTTTTCAAATTTTATTCCCTCCCAATATTTTCTTTAAATACCCCATCTTCCTCACCAAAAATTCACACTCTCATTCTCTCAATCTCAATTCTCCAATTTAATTATTCACTATTTTTTAATTTATTGTTTAAAAAAATATATAATTGTAAATTTAATTCATTACACAAATCCGCAAACGGAATTACAAAGTTCGTCACCTCCCGCAAAATTTTTTCGCGAGATTTAAAGGTAACATTTATTTCATTTTAGATTAATTTATTTTTGTAGAGTACATTTAGTTTATGCTTGATTTATTGAATATTAAGTAATTAGATTTGTCATTTGTTAGGTTTGTTAAATTTATTAAGTAATTAGATTTGTTAGATTTATTGAATATGTTAGATTTATTTAGTTTATGTTAGATTTGAATATGTCAAATAATTATATTTGTTTTTAATTTCTGTTTTTGAAATTCTGTTTTTTAATTTCTGTTTTTTAAATTCTGTTTTTTAATTTCTGTTTTTTAATTTCTGTTTTTTAATTTCTGTTTTTTAATTTCTGTTTTTAAATTTTCTGTTTTTTAAAATAGATTAGTTTTATAGATTTGAATATGTGAAGTGATTATATTTGTTTTGAATAGGTTAGATTTATTTTTCAAAATTCGGATTTAATTTTAATAGGTTTTTTAAAATAGGTTAGTTTTATAGATTTGAATATGTGGAGTGATTATATTTGTTTTGAATAGATTAGATTTATTTTTCAAAATTCGAATTTATTTTTAATAGGTCTTTTAAAATATGTTAGTTTAATTTCTGTTTTTTATTTTCTGTTTTTTATTTTCTGTTTTTTTATTTCTGTTTTTTAATTTTCTGTTTTTTAAAATAGGTTAGTTTTATAGATTTGAATATGTGGAGTGATTATATTTATTTTGAATAGGTTAGATTTATTTTTCATAGATCTTTTAAAATAGGTTAGTTTAATTTCTGTTTTTTAAATTCTGTTTTTTAATTTCTGTTTTTTAATTTCTGTTTTTTAATTTCTGTTTTTAAATTTTCTGTTTTTTAAAATAGATTAGTTTTATAGATTTGAATATGTGGAGTGATTATATTTGTTTTGAATAGGTTAGATTTATTTTTCATAGATCTTTTAAAATATGTTAGTTTAATTTCTGTTTTTTAAATTCTGTTTTTTAATTTCTGTTTTTTAATTTCTGTTTTTAAATTTTCTGTTTTTTAAAATAGATTAGTTTTATAGATTTGAATATGTGGAGTGATTATATTTGTTTTGAATAGGTTAGATTTATTTTTCATAGATCTTTTAAAATAGGTTAGTTTAATTTCTGTTTTTTAAATTCTGTTTTTTAATTTCTGTTTTTTAATTTCTGTTTTTAAATTTTCTGTTTTTTAAAATAGATTAGTTTTATAGATTTGAATATGTGAAGTGATTATATTTATTTTGAATAGGTTAGATTTATTTTTCATAGATCTTTTAAAATAGGTTAGTTTAATTTCTGTTTTTTATTTTCTGTTTTTTTATTTCTGTTTTTTTATTTCTGTTTTTTATTTCTGTTTTTTTATTTCTGTTTTTTAATTTCTGTTTTTTATTTTCTGTTTTTTATTTCTGTTTTTTATTTCTGTTTTTTATTTCTGTTTTTTTATTTCTGTTTTTTAATTTCTGTTTTTTATTTTCTGTTTTTTATTTTCTGTTTTTTTATTTCTGTTTTTTTATTTCTGTTTTTTTTTCTGTTTTTTAATTTTCAATGTATGTTAGAATTATTTTGAATAGGTGAAATAATAAGGTTACATATTTTTTTTAATATGTCAAGTAATTTACATTTATTATTTTGAATAGGTTTAATAAATGTCATCTCATCGTGGTTCCGTGGAAGAGGACATCGCGAGATTTTCGGCCGATCATTTTGGCCCGTCAATACCAAATTATCCACAAAGTTCCTCCCAAATTGCACCACCTAATCATCCACAAAATTTTTCACCAAATTATCAAAGAAGGGACCAAATACTAGATTTGAATTATCAACAACCCTCACAAATGAATGCACCGTATTATACTTCAAACGATCAAAATGTATACATTCCACAAGAAACACTTCAACCGACACCACAGTATACATATGGAGGCATTGGCTCTTCTTCTGTAGCATCCAGTCAGTTCACTGACACTGCTCCTGTAGGAGGTACACCTTAGACAGGTGAACCTGAAATTCAAGAAGAAGTTGTCTCTCCTTCGACAAGTGATCCGCCGCAAAAACCAGCAGGAAAGAAGACTAAAAGACCTCCCCCCGAATATAATCAACCGTGGGCGAAATTTTACAAAATTACCAGAGGGAGTAACAATTGTATGGCTTTTGGACAATGTAAGGTAAAAACTTGCCGAAAAACTTTTGAGTATAAACAAAGTGGTGGTTTGAGTACTTTTAAGAGACATGCCGAGTCGCACGAAAAAAAGGGTGAGTTTCCATCTGAAAATTCTGAACCGGGACAAATCCAAACCCTTATAAACGCGGATGGTACCAGAACAAATCCAAAATTCGATGAATCAAAAATGCTTAGTGAATTGGCCCGGTACATTACCCATAAAGAACAACCAATAAGTATGGGTGGTTGCACGAGTTTTGCCCGGTTATGCATTCGGCGGTTAGGTCAACCAATGTACAAGAGGATCCATCATAGAAAGATGGTTGGTGAAATAAAAAACCAGTTTACCTCCACCAAAAACGACCTTAAAGCTCTATTTGCATACCAAAACAATAAGGTGTCAATTACCTCCGACATATGGACTGCCGGTAAACATGGCCTTGGGTACTCTTGTATTACCGGCCATTGGATCGATGATCACTGGGTATTACAAAAAAGAATATTAAGTTTTCGAGTTTTGGATTCCCCCCACACTGCAACTGTAATTTTCAAATCCATTATTGAGGTTTTAGAAGAGTATAACCTTAAGAGGAATTTTGGTAACAAGGTTTTTTCTATATCCTTCGATAATGCTAGCAACAACATTGCTTCCATTGAGATTTTTAAACGGTCACTAAACCCGATAATGAATGGTGAAATGTTTCACCAAAAGTGTGTTTGCCACGTTCTTAACCTTGTCGTGAAGGCGGGTCTAAAAACAGAAGCCGTAAAACTATTGATAATTAAATTTAAGAATGCCCTCAACCACATTGTTTCAAACCAAGAAAGAAAACAACAGTTTGCTGCATTATGCGTCACCTATAGATTGAGTAAGTTGAAGGTACCTTGGGATATAGATACCCGTTGGAACTCAACATATAGGTTGTTGAACCGATGCCTTCCCTACAAAGCTGTCATAGGTGAGTTTTTGAGAAGCTCCAACCCCGAGGCATTGCAATTCGAACTCATTGACGAAGAATGGGATAAACTGCAAAGGCTTAGCAAATTCCTTGGAATCTTTTTTACTGCAACAGTTCAACTATCATGCTCGTACTCACCGACGTCGTTTGAGTTGCTGAGACATCTCTATGAAATCTCCAAGGTGTATTGCGAATTAGAACAATCTGAAATCTATGATGCATCTCTCACGCCAATTGTAGATGCCATGAAACAAAAATTCCTAAAATATTGAGAAGATGTACCTCTCCTAGCCATTATCGCAAACTGCCTCCACCCGGCATACAAGAAGTTTTACACGATCAAAGTAGTTGAGAGGTACAAACAGAATTTAAATTTAGACTCAACCGGAGTGGAGGCTTACGTGAATTCGAAGTTCGATGAGATGTTTAACATATACCACTCAAGAATGAGTGACAACCGAAACCCAGCTTCGTCCCGTCCGGCCCCTAGGTATGAATATAAATATACATGTGTTTTCAATCTTTATTATTTATAATATCTACATTATTTGTACACTAATTTTTTTAATTGTTAAATAGTTCCACTACTAGGAGCACTAGCAGTGGTGGATTATTAGCAGATTTTCAGTCGGAGAGCCAACCGCACACATCCGCAAACGAGTTATTGGGGTATATATCGATGATCAATGAAAGTGAAGAAGGACTTGACGTGATGGCATGGTGGAGGAGGCATCAAAGTTCCTTGCCAACGCTGGCTATGATGGCCCGCGATGTATTTGCTGTGCCCGTATCAACCGTCCCTTCTGAAAGTTGTTTCAGTTCGGCGAACAGGATCCTCTCCGATAAACGAAGTAAGTTGGGTGCACATGTTTTTGAGAGACTTGTGTGCTTGAATGATTGGATTGCTGCTGAAGAGCGTACGCAACATGTGCCTCAACAACCATCATCATCTGAAGCCGACACTGAAGAAAGCGGTACCGAGGCGCGACGTGAGGCTAATTCTGATTCTGACGGTGCCGAAGAGAGCGAACAATGGTATATGAATCCAAACTACTAAATAGGTAGTGTCGGTATAAATTTCTAACATCTTTTAATCTTTATGGTTATTTTTTAAATTATAAATTTCTAAACATTTCAATTAGTTTTTAAGTTATCTATTTTAAAGAAGAATTACTAACAAAAAAAAAGTTAGAACTCCGCCTATGTTATTTTACATAGCCGGTCCCAAGCCCGGAATTAAGGAGGAGGGTAACTTTTATTTTTTAATCTATTATTTTAAAATTATTCATAATTATTTTTCAAGTAATTGATTTAAGAAATTTTTTATTTTTATTTTATTCTTTTAAAGTAAAAGATTTAATTATATTTTTTATTTATATTTTATGTAACCTATTAAAAATAAATGAACGTTTATAAAATATATTATAGATATAAATAAATTATGAAACTATATAATTAGAATGAAAATTTGAAAATAAAATAAAATGACTGGTGTAATTGTGTAAAGAAATAAATAAATACATTTGTATTTAGCCGAATAAATATACAAATTTTCGCATGAATATTTTTTATATATAAGTTACAAATTTTATTTATTTATATACACTATTTGATATTTAACTATTTTGATTTTAAAAGTCGAATTATAAACACGTAATAATATTCGTACAACACCGTAAAAAAATACCGTAAAAAAAAAGAAAAAAAAAACAGAAAAAAAACAGAAAAAAAAACAGAAAAAAAAACAGAAAAAAAAACAGAAAAAAAAAACAGAAAAAAAAACCAGAAAAATAAAACAGAAAAAAAAACAGAAAACTAAACATAAAAAAAAAGAAAAAAAAAAACCGAAAAAAAAGGACGAAAAAAACCGAAAAAAAAACAGACAAAAAACCCAGAGAAAAACAGGAAAAAAAAAAAAAAAACCGGACCGGACCGGGTACCCGACCCGGACCGGGTACCATACCCGGACCGCCCTACCCGTGCCGGGTACCACGGGCACGGGTAAAACTCGGGTCGGGTACGGTTTTTGAAAATTATACCCGAGTATACCCGCCCCGAGATACCCGTTTACCCGACCTACCCGTACCCGACCAAACCCGTGGCCCGACCCCGGGTAAACCCGGTCCGCCCAGACCCGGTCCGAGAGCACAGCTTTAATCATATGCATAGCCCAACACAACTGAAACTGAATTACAGGTAAGTCTGTTGACTGTCATGTTGATATGGTTTATCAATTAGTTGATTCCTATTGTAAATGATTGATTGAGACCACAGTGACTGAAATAATTGAATATAAAATAATGTCATCCTTGAACCTGTCACACCCCCGATCCGAAGGTGCGACAATTCTACAACGTCTATTTACCATTCAATTAACATAAGGCATGGATCTTTTTATGCATTGCCAATAACATCCATTATTTTTGTCACATCTCAATTTATTTACAATAATTATCTGACATTTTATAGTGGATGATGCTAGAGATATATTCTCTGAACCCTGTCAGATATAATAAACTCAAATTCCATACCTTTAGGTAGCCCTGCTGTCAAATATCACCCGGAAGCGCTCTTTATCTTCATATAATAAACTTGTAACCCACAAGGAGAAACGAGTGAGAAATAATAAATTATTTCTCAGTGCTGATTGTCACTCAGATTATTGAATTCGAAGGAAATCCATATTCATAATGAAATCACCGCACGAGAAACAAACAGTTCATTATATAATGACGAATGTAAATGCTCAATAACAGTATCCAATTGAACAACAAAAATTAGATAAATAAATTAGAACTCCAAAAATCTTATCATAATAGATGGTTTGGGTCAATGTCTTTTAAACCATAAACTCTGGTAATGTTTAGAACCTAATCTTTACAATCACTAAGTCTGGTCATGTTTGATTTCTTAACTTTACAATTCTAGTCTGGTAACAATGATAGATACTATAACATATATATGTCGTGTCAATGCTTATACCGTTCTAACTATCCTAACACCTGATTAACGAAAACAATACGAAGTCCATATCACAATACTGTCATTATCGAAAAGAAAATCAATGATAAGATAGTTACTACAGTTCATTAGTCTTATAATCACAATTCATATTTATTCAATATCCCCTATCCAACCGGTACTGGATTCAGTTGGGGTCATTCACCATATGCGCATAAGGGTTCTGGAGTAAAGTCTAGTAACTAGCTAGACTTTACAATATATTAATTATTTTTCTCCACTATATGGAGGTTCAAGGATTACAGTATTAATATTCAATCAATTCAATCATTGTGGTCTCAATCAATCATTTGCAATAAGAATCATCCAATCGATAAACAATATCAACATAACAGTCAATAGACTTACATGTAATTCAGTTCAATCAATGCAGTCAATCAAATATTCAAAATGCACAGCGAGTTACGATTTAATTTCTAGTCATAAATCTCAGACTGATCCAATAACCTCTGATAGTGTAGAACAATGGATAAGCTCACTAGTAGTCTGTCTTCCTGAACACTATGCCTCGCCAGTTTCTTACTTAGTTTTTCTTATATCAAAGTAATATACATAAACATATCCTTATCAATACTTATAACAATAAATATAAGATAACAATGTATATATTTTCATATATGTTTGTTCAGTAACCATTCTTATATGATACTTGAGTTATTTTCTTTTTATTTCATTAACCCATTAATTTCATTCACAGCCTGACATGTATCATGTTTAAAAATATACATGTTCTATTTACTTCAATCTATTTCTACACATATTTCATTATCTTATTTAATTTCAATATTGTTCTGTTTGCTATTGCAAGTCTTTACTCATACCTATGTAACACCATACTTTCATCAATTAATTTAGAAATCTCTGGTGCATATTAACCAGTTTACATATGATCAAATTAAACCTATAATAAATTACTTCAATTATTATGTTGTATGAGATCCGATAGGCTTTGTAGATTCCAATAAATTTTCAATTAACTTTTGAACTGTCACACCCCGAGACAACCCGCCACGTATTTATACATAAGGCGTATGCACATCACATACATTATCAATAATAATTACTCATGCAACATCTTAAAATCCAACATAGTATTCTAATACCACAAATAATTCAAAGTACATAATATACATTCAACATGAGATCAAGACAAACATGGTCACTAACCGATAATTGCCATATTGGTCAATGTATCCACTTCTAAAGAGAGAATTAAAGTTAAACTAAAGAAATTAAAAAGATAATTGGACGTCTGCTCGTTGACTTCTTGGTCCACATCCCTCCTATTCGTGCTCCTCGTTGGCTGTATCATTTCCTATAACCCACATAAAAGTGAAAATGGGGAGCGATCGAACAGTCTCTCAGTACGGAATTTAGTTCCAGTCTCGGAGTTTGTCAAATTCACTTATTAATATGAATAGGATATAAATATTATATTCTCACATGCTATACAGTATTTAAAACACACACACTCTTCATAAATTATCTTTCAAGTTTTTCATTAATCAATTCATTTGCTAATTCAGTGGGAAATCCATCCAATACTGGAAGACCGCCAACCCGTTGGGATATCCAACCAACAACGAGAGACTTTCTCACTAGACGGAAAATCCACCCTACGCTAGATCTTAACCCGTGACGGAAAATCCAACCAACGCCACGTTGACGAGGGGTCTAGTCGAACCCAGACCCAATGTATACATTCCAACATGCATTCAATGCATGCTAGCCTCTTTCCTTTAACATATCTGTTACCTTTTTCTTTCGTCCATTTAACACTACACAATGTCATGCTGAACACATCCTACTTACAAGTCTCATGATCGGTATAAAATAATCCTATTGTATTTCTAAACAAGCCAAAGGAATCGTTCGATTCAACATGCACAATTCCAAACAAATAAATAAAATGCACACAAAATGGTAAGTAACAATTTGACAATGTCCAGAAAATCCGTACCTGTTGTCGTGGGGTAGTTCACCTTCGTTTCTATATTTCTCCTTACTTCACCACTCGGATCTAGATTACGAAACATAATCTCTAGTTAATATTTATACACATTTCTCAGTGAAACAAATTATATCTATTAAGATTATAACTCGGCTCCTTTATAATAAAAATAACTTCAGGGTTATGGGTGAATAACTTTCGGGATCTTCTATGAAATTTTACCATTTAATAAAAATATCATAATTGGAATCATTTTGTGAATATATACATATATAGTGCGATGTATATGCTGCACATACTGGAGACATAAACAAATGAATTAGTTTTATGTGAGGAAAGTTAATTATAAGTTAAATTCAAAATGTTAATATTAATGATAATTAAAGTAAGTTGTATAGATCAAATATTAATTCAGTGATGACACGGAAGAAGAATATATTATATAAAATACATATAATTAAATTAGTATAATGCTTTGATAAAATATGTATGTATGTATGTATGTATCAGAAAGTTAGTAATATTTTAGAAGACATCATTTATCTATAGATTATACGGAATAATCTTCTTACTCTCCATCGATTGTGAAAGAGTAAAAACAGACAAAATATGATTATCAAGAAATCTGACATAATTATACTACTATTGTAATACATATATTTGATATTGTTTATTTAAGGTTTAAAGTCATATATGAAACTTTAAAAGATATGTAAAATAAATTGACCAATATTTTATAAAAAAGAAAAGAAAAAATAATAATAATAATGTCTGTCATAATTTAATTATGAACATATGTTAAATTAATAATACTTGATTCAAGAGACAAGAAATTAAGTATTAATATAATAAAAAATTAGATACTAAACCGATGAAATCATAAGACTGATTTTTCAGATTTTATTATAATTGAAAATAATTAAGAACCAAAAATTATTTTACTCAACATAGATCTACTTATCAATTCGGTTCATGAATCTATTATACTCTATAAAAATTAACCTATTCTAATTCTTATCATATTATAATCAATTTAAAAAAATAACGTAGTCTGAGTACGTACCTTAATGCAGAATTATCAAACCAAAGAGAGATTAAATCGGTTTGCTAACGGGCGAGCTTAATTTGAGTCTTCTTTGATCGATGGCTGTGAAGAAATGAGGAGAGATATATGCGGCATGGAATTGAAGCAGGTTAATTAATATCCAATTATACATGATGAGTGAGAGCGCGGCAGGGAAATAAAAGAGGTTTCCAAATTGAACAGGAAGCATTTAAGACAAAACTTATGAATACTAACACTTAGGGAAATTAGGGTTTTATTAATAGAGATTATATCAAGGGATGCAGTGGTTTACAAATTGGGGTGGCGGGTTTGGATAGGTGTGGGATTATAAAATATTAGATGAACAGGATTAGACAGAAGGAACGAAGAGGTGCGAGTTGGTTAGTTATTTCTTCAAAGAGATGTCATTATATTTTGAGAATCCACGTTTCTAGTTTTTAGACTGTCGAAATCAATACATTAATTTGGACTTTACATATTCGGATTATCATAATTGTAAATTATGTAATATTTTAATCTCTAATGAATTCGTACTACAAAAATTCTATTCAAAGTGCCTATATTGTACTCTTATTAAATAAAGCTATTTGATTAAGGAAAGAAGTAAGATATGTTAATTTTTTTTAACCGTATTTTAATACATAGTATTTTGATTTAATGTTGTGTTAATCAATTATATTATTAAAATGAAATTTTCAATGAGATAGTAAGTACCTAAAATTATACGGCGTTACATGAACAAATTGAAGTATTAGGAAATCACAATAGTTTGCAAATATACTTTCCCTATTTCGGATCATAATCCAAACATGAGTAGATGACAAGAATAGAGCCATTAATGATTATTTCCATCAAATTAACTAGACATACATGAACAAGTGTGGATAAGAGAAAAATACCACAACAACTCAGAGATCAAACTAGAAGTTTCAAGCATGCACACACGTAAGAAGATAGCATGGTTTGTCACAACCTCTTGCTGCCTCCACTGAATTTCACCCTTTCACCATTTTCTTAATTTCTACTTTAGTTTTCTTTTACTTTCATTTTCATGAGGAGGGTTCAAATGCACTCAAATTTTTGTGCACCTAAATGCACCTTATCTTTCATATCTTTTATTTTCGTTTTCAAAGTCAAAACAGTCAATCTGAACCGTTAAATGCGATCTATATATTAAGATGTGCTTGGAGACAAAATTTTACATTTTTTTAAATTTTTTTACTATTTATTAAACCACTTTGAAAATCGCTGATTCAATAGTCCAGAAAATATAAAATCAGCGATTTTCACAGTGACTTAATAAATAGTAAAAAAATTCCAAAAATTGTAAAATTTGGTCTCCAAGTACATCTTAATATATAGATCGCATCTAATGATTTGGATTGACTATTCAGACTTTAAAAACCAAAAAAAAAAATTTGAAAGATAGAGTGCATTTGAACCGTCCTCCATTTTCATATAGAGGAGCATTTGACGGAGGGGAAAAAGAGAAAAATAAGTCTCTAGTAAAATGGTAATTAGGATAAGTCTGAACGGTTTGATGAAATCAAATAAAAGATCACAGCTATGATGCTTATTCACCATTTCTTCATTAGAGAGAACCAGATTGTGCCACGTAAGTTATTGAAATTTTCTTTTTTCACATAACACCTTAGAAGTATATTTTATTACACACATCTCTTTACATATTTTTAATTGGATCCGATTAATTTCTCTTTTCAATTTAGACTCACAATTCAATAAAAATTAATTGGAAGAGTAATGATAGTTTTTTTTTTTTTTTTTGGACCAATATCAAATAACCTGGTTAACCATAATTAACTTCAAATTAGTCTAATTATTTTAAATGATATATTCAGGTATTAATTCTTTAAAATGTTCTATTTTACAGAGAGCTCAAGTGTTTCTTAT
>CAXKVR010000600.1:0-31226 GCA_964058845.1 Carex sylvatica
GTTGTCAAACCGCAACATACCTTCACTATCCAACTTGAAATGACTATCTTGGTTCGATGTTGCATACTCCCAGAATTTCTGACATTTCTGATCCCTTTGCTGAGCTACCCGGATACGATCATGTAACTCTGGTCTTACTTCTATTACGGCGGCTATCATACTTACTCCGGCTGACTTGCTCGTGCCTGCTTCAGACTTAATCAAATGAGCTGATACTGCTTCTGCTAACTCTCCAGATATTCCGACATACAAGCTCATAAGTCTCATCTCTTCGATTAACCGCACTTCACTTGTGATCGCGGTTGCCAGGTTAACTTGACTTTTCCGACTTAAAGCATCTGCTACTACATTAGCCTTTCCTGCATGATACTGGATATCCAAATCGTAATCTTTCATTAGCTCCAGCCACCTCCTTTGCCTCAGATTCAATTCCTTCTGAGTGAAGACATATTTCAAACTCTTGTGATCGGTGAATATCTGACATTTGACGCCATATAGATAGTGTCTCCAAATCTTCAGTGCAAATATCACGGCTGCCAACTCCAAATCGTGCGTCGGATAATTTTGCTCATGCGGTCTCAACTGCCGCGATGCATACGCAATGACTTGGCCTTCTTGCATCAATACACAACCTAAACCCGCACGAGAAGCGTCGGTAAACACCGTGTAATCCTTTCCAGTTATTGGCATAGTTAGAATCGGTGCTGAAACTAACCGACTCTTTAATTCCTCAAAACTCCTTTCCTGTTTTTCGCCCCATTCGAACTTAACACCTTTATGCAGTAATGCCGTAAGTGGTCGGGCTAACTGCGAGAATCCTTTAACAAATCTGCGGTAATACCCGGCCAAGCCGAGGAAACTTCGAATTTCTGTAACTGTGGTTGGCCTCTTCCATTCCGTAACTGCTCGTATCTTTTCCGGATCCACTGCCAAACCCTCGCCTGACACAATATGCCCCAAGAAAGCCACTTTGTTCATCCAAAACTCGCACTTCGAAAATTTTGCATACAACTTGTGATCCCTCAGTCTTTGCAGTACAACCCTCAGATGCTCTTCATGCTCCTCCATCGATCGGGAATAAATCAATATATCATCTATAAACACTACTACACTTGTATCCAACAAATCCCGAAAAACTCGTTGCATTAAATCCATAAAAGCTGCCGGTGCGTTTGTCAATCCGAATGGCATGACCCGGTACTCATAATGCCCGTACCGAGTTCGGAAAGCTGTCTTTTCTACGTCACTTGAGTTGATACGGAGCTGATGATACCCGGTTCTCAGATCAATCTTGGAATAAACCGAGGATCCTTGCAATTGATCGAATAAGTCATCGATCCTCGGTAACGGGTACTTGTTCTTCACAGTAACCTTATTCAGCTCGCGGTAATCGATGCATAACCTCAATGTACCATCCTTCTTTCTCACGAATAACACCGGTGCTCCCCAGGGTGAGGTACTCGGTCGGATAAAGCCCTTTTCCAACATTTCTTCTAGCTGCACCTTCAGCTCTTTCAGCTCAGCTGGTGCCATTCTGTACGGTGCCTTCGATATTGGTAGTGTGCCCGGCATCAGATTGATATTAAAATCCACTTCACGATCCGGCGGTAAACCTGTAATCTCATCAGGAAATACGTCTGCAAACTCTGCAACAACTGGAATGTCAGATATCTCCGAAACCTTAATGTTGGTACTCATAACCATTATCAAGTAGGCTGGACACCCAGACTCTATCAGGTGTCTCGTCTCAATTGCAGAAACATACGGTACCATCTCCTTGGCTCCTCTACACTTAAAGACACACGAACCTCCTGGCAAACTAAACAGAACAGACCGATGCACGCAATCTATGGTGGCTACATGCTTGACTAGCCAATCAAAACCCAGTAAGGCATCATAGTCGGTTATATCCATAACCAACATATCTGCGGTAAAATCCCTTCCATCTACTCGTACCTTCAGGTCTCGGCAAGTTCGTGCAATTTTGGTAGTTGAACCGAGAGGGGTATTAATGTTCAATACTCGCCCGCTCGATTCGGTAGCCCACCCACATTTATCCACTAATGCACTCGCAATGATTGAATGGCTACAACCCGTATCAACTAACACATATGCAAGATAGCCCGAGATAGAGATTATACCTGCCATCAGATCCGTCTGAGTAGGAACCGGTGCTATCTCGGTGCTCTCCTCAGGCAACTCAACTACATCTATAGCTCTCATGCTAACCCTTCCTCCATTTCTGCCTCCCCGCTGCTGCGGTGCCATACCTCGACTCCTGATCAACGGTAAGCCTCCACGTCCTTGCCCCTGCGGTACTCTATAACCCGCACCGCTGCTACTGCCTCCAGCTGAACCCGAATAAGTGTTCGGGCAATCCTTAATCCAATGATCAGTGCTGCCACAACGAAAGCAGGTCTGTTTCAAGCGGCGACACTGAGACTCGGTGTGTGGCATATTGCAATGACGACACCATGGCCTAGGAGCTCCAGGAGTGAAACTCGGTACATCCTGACCTCCAGTTGGGTATCGAGGAGCTGGTGGTCTAGCCCCCGATCCACTAGCCTGCTGGCGCGAGTCAAATTTAGGTCTGACATTTCTTGCTTGGCTTTGTTGCCTGCTTCTCTTGAGATACATTTCTGTTTCTTCCGCACACTTCATCAAAGCTGGAATCCCTTCTGCCGGAGTGTGATGTATCGCCAGTGCAACCCTCGGATCCAACCCGTCTAAATACTGCCTTCGGTATCTCACAACATCCCCCTTAACATCAGGTGCATATCTAGACAACTCATAGAACCTCCGGTTGTAATCCTCAACAGATCTCTCATTCTGTTTTAAGTTCAGAAACTGGCTTCTCAGAGCTTCTTTGTGCAAGCTACTCAGAAATTGTTCTCCGAATCTCCGTTCGAACTCCTCCCATGTAATACCTTGCGCAACCCCCGCGTATTCAATCTTTATACCATCCCACCAGTATCTACCCGTCTTTTCCAGCAACTGCACAGCTAACTCCACTTTATTTCCTTCCGGTACTCGGCACAGCTCAAATTTATCTTTTACTCCTGAGATCCATTCTTCAGCTGCGGTGTATCCCCCCGATCCGTCAAACTGAGGGGGTTTCAACCTCATAAATGTTTCATAAAGCTGACGGAACTCTTCTCCAGCTGTTCCGGCTCCTGCTGCTTGTCCTTGATTTGCCCTTTCATTTGCGGTACGGCCCCTTTCATAGGCCTCCAGCAAGATCTCGGCAAATTCTCTTTCTGCGAATCCCCTTTCACCCATAATCTATTCAGATATCAGAACAGTTCAGTTCACAGATCAGATATCAGAACAGTTCATTTCACAAATCAGTTAATCTATCTTTACTTACTAACCCATACTTAACCCAGTCGCTTATCCTGTCAGGTCTGGTTAGGCGTTTAAACCATTGCTCTGATACCACCTCAATACTGTCACACCCCGAGATCAGGGGCATGACGGTATCGCCGTGAATATATAGATCGTATATATTCACTAGGCATTTACGATGAGATAAATGGTGTTTTTATCCCAAACCGAACACTTAATCTATTTTATTAAATCTGAAATCAGTTTAAAACTGATCCGAAACTTTTCAAAACTTTTATACATGCCTTTGTAAATTCGATTCGATAAAACCAATAGAACAATGACTTATCATATCAGAAAACCAAATTAAATATCAGGTACCGTGGAGTATAGACCCTCCACGCCGGTCATCCCACCCGTATTCATTTAAACCCCCAAATTCATATCATGTCACAACAAAAACATATCTGCAAAAGACCATATAACTTTTAAAACATAAACTTTGAGAACATAAAAGCATACATACACATAGCATGGAAAGCATAAAGCAAGCACATAAAATTTTAAAACATAAATCGAAACCGTTTAAAAATATTTACGCAAGTCCGGTTAGCTGGATATATATACAACAAAAGTTGATCCAAGTACTAAACAAGTACAAAGATCTCAAAAACAGGGCATACATATACCTAACACCTCAGATAGCTCACCGTCTGATCCCGAAAAACCTCTAGTCCTTCTTTCCTGAAATGTTTCACAAGGAAACGGGTGAGAAAAACCTTTTCGCGGTTTATCTCAGTGCCGAAGCTACTGGATTTATCAGATATTCACGTCAGAATTAAATACGGAACTAAAATAAGAATTAAAGCATGATTGCAAAGCTTTGAATCGATAATCAAATGAATCTATATCTTTAAATGCCTTTAAACAGAATCATCAGAAACATATCAGAATATTGGGTCTTAATTAAACTCAGATATCTGGTAGCACATGCAGATGTTCCACCGAACTGGTCCCAGAACATACCTGCATCTGTAGGGTTACATACACCTACAGATGTCGCTCCCCGTGCAGTCAAATCAGACTCTCATCTGCAGTGCTTTGGCTTAACCATTTACAAAAGACTGGTTCTAAATCAGACATTACAGTTCCAATCATACAGATATATCTTTTCCAGTATTTAGTTCCAGAAATCAGAGCAGAAATCAGAATAACAGAATCTTATATACCACAGTTATAGTCACAGAATAACAGATCCCCATTCCAACCGGTTTGGACTCAGAGGGGTCGTTCCCCAATGCGCATATGGTTCCCGAAATCGAAATCTAGTGTATACTCTAGATTTCGCAGAACAGAATATCACTTACAGTGATATATATATATATAATAGTAGCAATTCACTGTGGTTTCATTCTCTATCAGAATCAGAATAACAGTTCAATCGGTAAACCATACCAGAATGCAGATCAACAGATAAAACAGTTCAATTAGTTATGCAATGCTCAGATGATGCTTGAAATCAGAAATTCAAAATGCAATTTAAAAACGTCCTATTTAATTCCTAATTGAACCTCAGGAAAAATCCCGTGAACCCCCGCACCTTTGTACTTTTCATGTCGCTTACGGTTGGTCTGAACTCCTTTCGGTATTCCGGGATTCACCTGATTGTCCTGCTAAACCTGCTATAACATACAGTTACACGCTGTATTAAATCCTTACTCTATGTTCGATAAGTTACGCTTCGATCGGTACGTTTTTATGTAATTTATTTGACTTAATTCATTTCTGAATTTTCAGATTTTATACTATGGTTGCGGCCCGCAGGAGGTCTCCTTGCGGCCCGCAAGTCACCATACACATACCATTACGGCCCGCAAAGATTGGTACAGAAGTGTTTTAAGCTTTGTTTGCAACCGAATTCCGATCGGTTTCGATCGAAACTCGTTCTAAACACCGTATATTGGTTCCTAACATGTTGTAGGTTGGTACGGTAGAGTTTTCATATCAATTGATATCATGTATACCTGATACCGGTTTGGTACCGGTGCTAACTTGCTCGATTAGCAAACAATTCAGATTTTTGGTTATCGATAATATACAAGATTGGTATTCATGGTGCATATACCTATCTATATCATGCAACACATATACTCTAAGTTCTTGGTACCAACTTAATTACCCAATTAATCCTCGATTCGGATCGAAACTCGGTATAACAATCGAATCGATACAAAATTGAAATGCATGATACTTATTCAATTCAAATACACATATATATATTCAATTAATCATCATGCAAATCGATTTCAATCAAAGTTAGGGTTTCGATACTCAGATTTTCAGAACTTCGATCAAATCTCAGAAAATTCGATGCAGAACGATTTAGAAACCTCAATTATACAAATTAACACCTTAATTTCAGAATCTAAACAAACCCTAACTAAATTTTCGGATTCAAAGTGAAATCTTAAGAAATCGGTATAAAATCAAGAAATCAACAAGTAATTCGAATGGAATTCGATCAATTCAACACGGTTTCGCATTTCTAACAAAAATCGATTCAATTCGACAATTAGGGTTTCAAGGGAGATGAAATATACCAAATTGAAGAGAAGGAGATGATCAAGGTGGTAGTGCTTTGCTCCAAACTCGATTTCGCGTACGTCTGATCGATTCGGTGTACTCGGATCTCACTTTTTTCTCTCTTCTCACCTTCTCCCTCTCTTTTCCTCTTTATTTCCGCCACCCACCACACACACCCGTATACACACAAGAGTCACGGCCAAAGGAAGAGAAAAGGCCAAGGTTTTTGATTAATTTTGGCAATTTTGCTAATAGGCCCATTAAACTTCCAATATTGCATATATGTAAATTTTTCAAGAAAAGCCCTTGCTTAATTTAAATAGAAATTTGCATTATAGCATATATATACATATAGATATATTCATATGTATAATTTAATGATCCATTTGATATTTCAATTCGGATAGGTTTATTTTTATTCGATCAAATCAGAAATTCGATTCTAAATGCCTCGACTCAGAAAATTCAGAATAAAATTAGAAAAATATATCAAGGCATCAGATTTAAATTCGGAAAAATTCAGATGAACTTAATATTTCGAAATTTTTATTATTTTAATATTCTTCAGATTTCACTACGTCACATTTTCTCTCTAAGGGATTAGGTTGTATCATGAACTTGTGTTAGTTTATTTACTTGAATGTTCTATCTATTATAATTGTTTTGGCTTGATGTTTAGTTCTATTTTGTATTTGTGAGAAATGCATAATTGTGTTTCTGATAACCTACCCTTGCGGAGGTAGTGACAGTACCTCTTGTCTCTATGGGATTGCTTGATTAAACTCTTTTATTGTACACAAATCACCTTAGGGATAATAAGTTAGATGAACCAAATCTAGTCTACCCCAGATTCATAGAACTAAAGGTTCAGTTTGGATAATTGGAAAACCAAAATATCGCTCCATTAATCGGGAATTTACCAAATACAGTACCAATTAGTAAAAGTAGATGACTTCAATTAAAGAACCTAAATAGGTAGTGATAGCCTAGGTTGGTGGTATATTAATATGAAGACATGAAATTATGAATGGTAATGTTATAAGGTAAATAAACCAATCCCTATCAAGACATAATATGAATTTAGATAACTCCAAAAGTAAATAGATTGACCAAGTGATTATTGACCAAAAGTCCTTAGACTTTGTTATCTTGATTCACAAACACTTCTTTATTAGCATTTGATTTAATTTATTGTTACAAACCAATTGCATTGGGTATTGAACCCACATTTAGTTACTTGCAACAAACCCCCCCCCCTCCCCTTTTTATTACTTGCAATTTATTTAGTTTTAATTTAGTTTAAATAAAATTTACAATTGCCTTAGTCTTTGGATCGATACCTCATTACTACAAGGGTAGATTGTGCGCTTGCAATTGATCTACTTTGTGTTTTTAGGTTTATAAATTTAAAGCATTTGTGTGATAATTAGTCCAAAAATAAATACCCCTAAAATTCACAACATAACAATATATATGTTGACCACCGTGTTTAATTAGAATCATTTTTTTAATTTAATTTACATATGGATCGAAGTTGGATGTACGAATTACGACGTGATAGTGCATAATATTTGGCTCGCGTTGATGAGTTCATAAAATTTGCTGAGAGTTATAGAGTGAAGACAAAAGATGACGACATCTTGTGTCCTCGTAGAGATTGTAAAAAATTTATAAGATTTGGGGGCTCGAAAGAAATTAGAGCTCATTTGATTGTCGGGGATTTAAGAAAAGATATACATGTTGGTTTATGCATGGTGAGAAAATTAGTCTGTTTTATAAGAGAATGATGATAATGTAGAAATTATTGATAATTTTGAACTTGATTCCAACGATGATTTTAAAAATGTCAAATTTTTTGATAATTTACTTGAACTTGATTGCAACAATGATGATTGTGAGAATATTGATGAAAATGCAGAATTCAATTTTATCGAAAATCTAGAGGACATGTTACGTGATGTGGAAGATGAAATTAGTGATAAAAATTATAAAAAAATTCAGTATCTGTCTAATGAATCCAAAAAGCCGTTATATCCTGGGTGTACCAAATTTTTAAAATTGTCAGCTGTGTTGAAATTATTAAACTTAAAAGTAGACAATGGCTGGAGCGATAAGAGTTTCACATCCTTACTAAAGTTTTTATGAGAAATGCTCCCAGATAACAACGAGTTACCCTTTACAATATATCAGGCGAAGAAGTTGATATGTCTAATGGATTTGAAGATCAAAAAAATACATGCATGTCCGAATGACTGTGTGTTGTACCGTGGAAAGTACAAGACCATGCATGTTTGTCCTAAATGCGATGTTTCACGATATAAACGTAAGTACCAGGACACTGACGATTGTAACAATGAAGGAAAAAAAGGCCGACCTCCGGCTAAGGTGGTGTGGCATTTTCCGATAATACTGAGATTCAAATGATTATTTGCAAATTCCAAAAATACGAAATTATTGCGTTGGCATGAAGAAGAGCATAAAAAGGATGGTAAACTAAGACACCCGATTGATTCTCTTCAATGGAGAAACATTGATAGACATTTCAAAGGATTTGGTGGCGAATCACAAAATCTTAGGTTAGGGGTGAGCACAGATGGAAATAGTTCGTTTGGAAGCATGAGCAGTAGGCACAATGCCTGGCCAGTTCTTATATGTATCTACAATCTTCCTCCTTGGTTGTGCATGAAACACATGTATATAATGATGTCATTACTAATCCAAGGACTCAGACAATCCGAAAATGACATAGATGTATATCTCGCACCATTAATTTAGGAACTCCAAAAATTGTGGATGGCATCCTGGTGTGGGATGCGTACGGAAAAGAGCAATTTAAATTGCAGGCCATGGTATTTTGCACCATAAATAATTTTCCCACGTACGAGAATTTATCGGGCTACAATACTAAAGGAGCAAAAGCGTGCCCTATCTGTGAAAATGACACGCAGGTGCTGAGGTTGAAAAACTGTAAAAAGAATGTTTTTATGGGGCACCGTACGTTTCTTTCTATTAATCACCCATACCGTAAGAAGAAGACGGTATTCAACGAAAAAACTGAGTTTGGAGTGGCACGTTGTCCGTTAGATGGAAATGGTGTTTTCATGCGGGTTAAAAATCTTAAAGTTGTTTTTAGAAAATGTGCCAAAGCACCAAAAAATATTTAGAAAAAGAAGTCCATATTTTGGGATTTACCATACTGGGAAATTTAGAAGTGAGACATTGCCTAGATGTCATGCAGGTTGAAAAAAATATTTGCGACAGTCTGATTGGCACATTATTGAACATTTCAGAAAAGACTAAAGACGGTATTAAAGTTCTAAAAGACATGGTAGAAATGATATGGTAAAAGACAGGCAAACCATCACGAAGCTTTGTTTTTTCTTCAATGCAATTAATTCCAAAGTGATAGACCCGCTAAAATTGGACGCTTTGCAAAAGGAGGTCATCGTTACTCTTTGCCATCTTGAGATGTATTTTCCATCATTTTTTTTCAATGTTATGGTTCACCTTGTTGTTCATCTTGTGAGGAAAATTAAGATCTGTGGTCCCATGTTTCTGCGGTATATGTATCCATTCGAGAGATTAATGGGTATTTTGAAAAGTTACGTAAGAAACCGACATCGACCCGAAAGTAGCATTGTAGAAGGATATTCCACAAAATAGGTGATTGAGTTTTGCACCAACTACATGACCGGTGTGGGTCCTATTGGCATTCCAAAATCTCGATACGAGGGAAGGCTCCAAGGAGTAGGGACTATTGGGTTGAAAGTCATAGTTGCTGATAGAGATGAACTGCTAAAAGCATATTTTATTGTACTACAGCACATAACAGATGTTACTCCCTATATAGATGAGCACATGACAATCCTTCGACAACAGAACTACACGAGAAGTCAGAAGTGGCTTACTGACGAGCATAATCATTCTTCTATAGGATGGCTGAAAGAAAGAGTGAAGTCATACCCCGAAAGGTCACCCATAAGTGAAACTGTTAGATTGTTGGGCGAAGGACTCCAAATGGTTGTTAGAACATTCCAAGGATACGAGATTAACGGATATACATTTTACACTAAATTACAAAGTGATAAGAGCACCATGCAAAATAGTGGGGTGACGTTGGTGGCGATGTCTCAAGAATTCAGTAGATCGGGGGATGCCCGGCCTGTAATAGCATCAAAGTCATATTACGGTGTTATTGAAAAAATTTGGGAGCTCGTTTACAATTCTCACCTTACAATTCCCTTATTTCGGTGTCAATGGGTCTAAGATGAGTTCACACTCGTTGATTTTAACAGAGTTTGGTATGTTGATGATCTGTTCATACTCTCCAAGCAAGTCACCCAAGTCTTTTTTGTCACTAACCTGAGTGATAGTAGGTGGAGCGTCGACCTATCCAGAAAAAGAAGGATTCATGGGATAGAAAACATCAACGACGAAGAAGAGTACGACCAGTTCGAAGAGATACCTCCATTTTCTACAGATGTGCAAGCTGAGATAGCAACAATTATTGAAAAACAAGACGAAGCAAATTACATGAGATCTGACCACAGTGAAGGATTATAGAAAGATGTTCAAACAGTGGAAAAAAAAAAAGAAAAAAGAAAAAAAAAACCAATGTATAATATTTATTCCTTTTAAACTTGAAAATTTTAATATTTCTTTTTTGAAAACAAAACGAAGGTGTATAATATTTATTTCTTTTATAATATTTCAGAGATGAAGAGTCGATCGAATGAAGAGTCAGACTAAAGACTTAAGGTTGGTTCTATCTATCTCTAGATATTTATTTCTCATTTTAATATTTTTATTTCTTTTATAATATTTATTTTTTGCATATTAGCAAGAAGATCCATCTCTGTATTAATGAATCAAATAGAGAAGCAGAGTTTATTTGCAATACCGATGAGAGCTTTGGATGACTGTAACCCGATAACATTTTATTGTGTTTTTATATTTTATATTTTATTGGTCTATATTTTATTAGTTTATATTTTATTTGCTTATATTTTATTTGTTTAAATATAAATATAAATATTTTATTAGTTTACCTAAATATCAGATTATTAATATAAATATCAGATTATTTATTATTATAAATATTTTATTAGTTTACTTAAATATTAATATAAGTATAAAAATAAATACTAATATAAATATCAGATTAATTAAAAATATAAAAAAATAAACAAATGTCACGTTTTAATGATATAAAATGATTAGTACACAGATATTTAATTAAACGTCCGTGTAGAAAAATATCGTACACAGACGTTTAATTAAACATCTGTGTAGAAATCTTCCCCGCCCATTTTGTATTAATCCTTGTAGAAATCTCCTGGAAGAAGAAACGATGCTTCAATCTCAATATATTAATGGCTACGATCAAAGAGAAATACACTACTTCACAAAGATAATACTCTATACAAAATGGCTGCGATCAAAGAAGAACTAGTGGCCGCAACAAACAAAGAAGAACCAGCATCGTTCGAGTATTTTCTCAAGAGAAGCTGGCCATGGCCACCCCTGTCAAAGCCAAGGCGGAGCCCAAGGGCCATCCTGAACCAAAGCCCTACATCCGTAGGGCCAAGCGTTAGCCTTCCTAAAGCCAAAAATTCGGCGAAGTAGTCAAGCATTCGGTACCAAAGTGCTAGGCGATTTGGACCATCTAAAGGTAATCACTACTTGTGCATAATCTAAATATAATTTTGATTAACTTGTTAGATAATATTTCATTCTAAAAATAACTAATTGCTGTTAATTATTGCAAGAGGCCACAGCATGCGACCACGTCATGTATCTCGGTGCTACAACTCTGACCATTGCTAAGGGCATTGTACATCCTCCTGCAGCCGATGCTCAGCTAAGGCCCAACCATCTTCGCATTTTTGTTGACATGGTTGTGGAGGAATGGGCTAAGAGGGTACCTCTTCCTGTCCCTAGAGAGGATATGTCTGTGCTTGATGATGCCAGCCATGAGCATATCCAATGGTCCAAGAGTCAGATTATTTTGGATTAGGTAATCTCTAAATAATCAATATTATTTGTTACATTCAAATCATTCTTTTGAAATACTTGAAAAATGTACAAAATTTGATACATACACAAAGACATGATGCTAACATTGTGGACGAAGCTTTGTCACTAGTACGGGAGTGCAAAGAGATAGTCATCTGGGATGATGCGCCAAAATCTCCTGATGCGCCAGTCGTTAGGGCTGATGCACCAGGTACGATAATTGCGCCAATAGATGTGCCACTAGACCGTATGGGGCTCACCGAAGAAGAGGTTAGCCGTTTGCCTGATGATTTGCGGGCTCTCCACACCTGCTTGATTAAGGCACCCGAGGGCATGACGGATGCTACATTCACTGTCCCCCTCGAGATGTTCCTACACGAAGGCAGGGAGGTTGTGTTACCTTTCAAATAATTCAATGGCTTTCTACATGCCGCCTCGTCAAACGATAAATGGCTCGATGTGGGAGTCATCACCATTTTTCTCATGTTAGTGATCAAAAATTATTTATATCATGTGTATAGCACTCAAATATATATTCTAATGTGAAATTATGATTTTTCAGGTTCCTAGTCCAAAAATACCGTGAGACCATGTTGAGAAGTAAAGTGAACTTGTGTACATTTTTGGACCCCGGCAGACTTAATGCTTTAATTGTGAAATGGTATGAGGATGCGTCTGTCGAGTACATGTGTAAAGCGTTGCATCAAGCTCGTGCGGAGTGCAAGAAATTTATTCTCTTGCCATACCACCAATTGTAGGCTACTTGTAACCTTAACTTATGTATTGTTCATATTTCAATTAAAGAATTAGAAAAAAGAAATAAAAGTGAAATATAAAAAAATGAAATCACACCATGAACCATAGCAAACACTTGTGTCGCTATTATATGCTGAAATATATATGTCACTAATTATAAGCTAAAGTACTACAATTCTTCTCCTCCCACAGGGGCCACTGGTATTTGATTGTGATTGTGCCACTTGAAAATGTTGTTTTTATCATGCATTCTTCACTGTTCGGAGGAAAAATCACTCCTCAGCAGTCCAAACAAATATGCAAAAGTGTATCATAATAAGCAATAATAATTCACTTGGTTTGATTTTCTTTCAATTATAACAAATTGTGGAATTGTTAATTACAGTCACTCAATTTTGTAAGGGTTTTTGCGAAATATCTTAAAGGGGGTGGATTGCAAAGCACGGGCAAGAATAGAAATAAATTGAATTGGATGTGGTTGGAGGTGAGCACACTATAATTTTATAATTTCATATTTTGTTCAAAAAATTATTGTCATTCTAACATAGGCCGCTAAATGTAAATTTCAATGCCAGCAACAGGAGGCTGGTTGGGAATGCGGTTATTACACGATGATTTATATGTATTACTTTGTCACAAACATACAATTCAGATGGCCACAATATCCGGTATGTAATTCATATTAATTTAAAATTCATATGTTTGCCTTGACTTGTCCATATAATTACTATTGATTTCCTCTTATATTTTATTCTACTAAATTTGTTTTATTAGTTGCATTGTTATAATTACAATATTTATTTTTATAAAGCAAAATAGAGATGTAGTTTCTATATTGTATTTTTGTAACTTATATATTTTGAATTTTTGTAGTATACATCAAAAATAAAGAGTCACTCCAAGGAGCAGATAGATGAATTAGATGTATGTGGACCAGGTGGTTTCGATCTGAATTTTATAAACCAGAATAAGGATTTGTATAATTTAGTGTACATGAATTTTGTATTATTTTCGTATAATTTAGTGTACATGAATGTTGTATAATTTTGTTTAGGAGTTTTGGTATTCTGATTTTTGAAATTCTCTGTTTTGGAATTGATCTAATTTTAAATGGCTAGCAAACTGAAGGCTAGCCAAAAAAAGAATAAAAATTGAAAAAAAAAAAAAAAGTAAGACCATTCTACACGAATATTTAACCAAAGCCCGTGTAGAAAGGTATTTAAAGAGAAAATAAAAATATAAGAGAGCTACACGGCTGTTAATGTAACAAGCCGTGTAGAAATAGTTATTCTACACGAATATTAAGATAGAAGCACGTGTAGAAAGAGTGATCGTAAACGATTGTTTATGTAAAACTCCGTGTAGTTATCCAAGAATTGTACACGGCTGTTTTTGTAATAAGCCGTGTATAAATATTAATTGTACATGGATATTCAGATAGACGCACGTGTAGAAAGAGAGATCGTAAACGACTGTTTATGTAAAACTCCGTGTAGTTATCCAGGAATTGTACACGGTTGTTTATGTAATAAGCCGTGTAGAAATATTAATTGTATACGGATATTCAGATAGACACACGTGTAGAAAGAGAGATCGTAAACGGCTGTTTATGTAAAACTCCGTGTAGTTCTCCATAATTGTACACGATTTTTTATGTAATAAGTCGTGTAGAAATACTAATTGTACATGGATATTCTGATAGACGTACGTGTAGAAAGAGTTATCATAAACGGCTGTTTATGTTAAACTCTGTGGTTCTCCATTAATTGTACTCGATTTTTTATGTAATAAGCCGTGTAGAAATACTAATTGTACACAGATGTTAATCTAAACGTCTTTGTAGAAAGAATAATCGTACACGGCTGTTTATGTCATAATCCGTGCAGCTCGGTTATGGAGAGCGTCACTTGGCAAGGAATTGTACACGGCTGTTTATGTAATAATTCGTGTAGCTCTCAATAATCGCACATGGGTAAATATCCGTGTGTATTTTATTTAGGGATTTCTACTCTCTCACACTCTACACAGCAGAAAATCCGTGTAGCTCCTCTATTTATATTCGTGTGCAATCTCTATTTCTGTAGTAGTGATTATACACATCAGAAATCCGTTTTTTATAATTAGAATAATTTTCACTTAATACTACAGCCCTAAAGTAGATAGTAGTGGAAATGTTGTCCCTCTCAAAATTAACTCTAGTGTAGTTCCCTTTCCAAATCAAGCCGCTGTTTGCACGTGTCAAAGTGTCCTGTCACACCTCCTATATATATTGACTTTATGTAATCAAACGATTGTTTCAGTACGTATATATTGACTAGCTTCTTGTTGATCTTATAAAGACATCGATCTCCCATTCAACGGAAATAAATTCCCTTTCCAAATCAAGCCGCTGTTTGCACGTGTCAAAGTGTCCTGTCACACCTCCTATATATATTGACTTTAGGTAATCAAACGATTGTTTCAGTACGTATATATTGACTAGCTTCTTGTTGATCTTATAAAGACATCGATCTCCCATTCAACGGAAATAAATTCCCTTTCCAAATCAAGCCGCTGTTTGCACGTGTCAAAGTGTCCTGTCACACCTCCTATATATATTGACTTTAGGTAATCAAACGATTGTTTCAGTACGTATATATTGACTAGCTTCTTGTTGATCTTATAAAGACATCGATCTCCCATTCAACGGAAATAAATTTGATGCATATATATATAGAGAGAAAAATAACTGCATATATATATATAGAAAAATGCTAATATGCTACGCATAGCATAGAGAGCCTCCGTGCAACGTTCAATATTTGAGTTTTCACAAAGTTATCAAAATCATTGTCTATATTTTTAAATTTTAATTCGTCGATCCAAACTGTTCAACATAATCTCCACAATAAAATATGCTTTCAGATCAAATTTTAATTAAATTTATTAGTATCCCTCTCTCCACACACCACATACCACATATATCTATTAATTAACAGGTCACATGGATAGGTGTTAGATGAAGTTTTTAATTAGAATCTTTTGCTTACAAATTTTGTTCTTCAGTACATATACGTTGTTGATTGAATAAGATAGCATGCCATAAATATGAATAGTGTCGGTGATAAATAGACTAACATTTCGGCTCTTTACCATTAGTGTATTAATTAGGTTAAGTTTCACTCATGATTGATTCAAATTAATATTTATGGCTAGCAAATTTAGAGGCAAGTCAACTATATATAAACAAATTTCTGTCAAAATTTAATCTACTTTACGTAAGGGCTCTCACAAAAAAAAAAGTTAGATAAAGAGATCTGAGAACAAATTAACACCAACACAGACTCTTATAACAGTTCATTATTGATATGTGAACAACTATGAGTGATGGATGATAGATTTAATAAAATCGTAACGATTTAAAATTAGAACACAATAACTTAGAACTCATAAATCCAAAATAAAATAGCAAACGTAAATTGAATCATACAGTTTTGAAGTGCCGACATAGTTAAGCGGAAGCGTAAATATCAATTTTCAATCGTTTTTCTCAGACGGAATGATAGAGACTTTAGACATTTTACTTTTACTTCCTTTTATTTTATGGACGAAGTTTTCATAATGGGATGCATCCAAATATATCACACCCCCGATCCGGAGGTGCAACAACTTACCGCGTCTTTTTATCATTCAATATATGTAATGTAAAGCACGGATCTTTTTGTAGAAATTGCCAATATCATCCATTATTTTTGTCACATCCTAATTTATTTGCAAGAATTATCTGATCATTTATAGTGGATGATGTTTGAGAAATACTCTATGGTCCATGTGATATAAAATAATCCCAAATTTCATATCTTTAGATGGCCATGTTGTCAATTAATTAATTAACCTAGAAGCATAATTTATAATTTTAAAAGGGTAAAATGGATAATTTTGTAATTTTAAAATGAGTTGTAATAGAAAAGTGAATAAGTTGGGTAAATTTGTGAGTTTTTGAAATTTAGAAGGGTAAATATGATATTATGAAATTTAGATGGGTAAATACGTAATTTTGAGATTTTTTAGGGGTCTGCATGAAATTCCCCCATTTTTTTTAGTACATGTTGAAGGTTAAGGTATTCAGATTTTGAACATGCAACTTCTCACACAATAGGTATTTTCTTTGCCACTAGACATAAGACTAGTTTTCAATATCCGTTAGTTCTTAAGAGTGTGTGCATCCTAGCTAATTAATTGCAATTGTCCTCTCCCTGATGTAATTCCATGGTGTACTATAACTTGATGCACCAACAAGATGGTGCACTCCTTAGTCCGAAATTTTTAAAAATACCATACCCAAAAAAAAAAAAACCAAATAACTACTGTTTTGGAAAAATCGGCCATTTTTATTAATACCCCTAAAAAAAAACTAAATTTTATTAATACCCCAGCAATTTTTTTTTTTTTATTCCTGCCCCGACCGCCAGGCCCACTGGCGGCCCAATTATTGAAGGAAACCGCCAGGGCCCAAGGCGGTCCACTACCCCAACTAAACCGCCCCACCCCTGGGCGGTCCACTACCCCAAGGAAACCGCCCCCCTCCCTGGCGGTCCACTATGCATTATATTTTCTCTCCTCTGCCTCATTCTCTCTCTTCTCTGCCTCATTCCTCATTCCGAACAAAATTGAATTCGCGCCCGTCTACAGGTATTATTTTGTAAATTCTTTTTAATTATTACTAATTAGTCAATTACTGTAGAATTACCGTAGCATTACTGTAGCATTACCGTAGCATTACTGTAGCATTACCGTAGCATTACTGTAGCATTACTGTAGCATTACCGTAGCAACACGTAATTTTTTTTTAAATTAGCCATTTATTATTGTGCTCGTTATAATTACTGAACAATTATTATAATACTTACAAAATTATTTTTTTTAAATGTAGTTTGTTAAGTAAAAGATGTTAGTTGCACTGTATATGGGCGGCAAGCTACAAAAGGGTGTAGATGGCGTGTATTACACGAAAGACGCGGCATTTGGCTTCGAGGTTAATGAACATACCACATTTCAGGAACTTAAGCAGATAATATACGAAAAGATTGCTGTAAACCCAAACAGGTATGAAATAGAATTGGCTACACGGATTGACAACTCACAAAGGGGTGGGGCGGGGGGTAGACCTTACTTTGTGAGGTTTCCAATAACAGATGTGAATTTGTGGAGAGCTGTGTACACTCAATTTGAGTCTAGTGGGGTCTCCGTAATGGACATATATTTAAAGAGGGTTCCCCGAGGTGGGGCTGGACCTTCTAGTGCGGCCGGAGCTGGACCTTCTAGTGCGACCGGAGCTGGACCTTCCGGTTATGACAACCCGGGGTACCACCACCACTCCCCTTATGACAACCAGGGGTACCAGCACCACTCCCCTTATGACAACCAGGGGTACCAGCACCACTCCCCTTATGACAACCAGGGATACCACCACAACTCTCCTTATGACAACCAGGGATACCACCACCACTCTCCTTATGCCAACCAAGGGTACCACCATAACTCTCCTGAAAATATTGAAGATTTACCACCACCACCCAGACAGACACCCATAATCCCTAGATTTCCAACTATGCCAGAGTCAGGACCGGTACCCGTTAATCGAACTGATATTGATATTGATGTTGATGCTATTGATGCCATACCAGAAAATGAAATAGAAACGGGAGATGAATACGAAGGGATCTGGGAATCTGATGACTTATCAGATGGCGATGCAAATGTATCAGGTTTATCCAGGGAAGAAAAATTCCCGATTAGAGGTCGGGGAAATAAGCATCCGGTCGCCACATTCAACGATACCACAGCTTTTGAAGAGGCAGACATTAGTTATTTTGGCCCTCGTGTTGTATACAATGACGAACTTGCCCCAGGGCAACTTTATACCAACATAGATGAACTTATAAAAAAAATCTACGAGACTCATGTTCACGGCAACTGGGAATGTAAAATACACAAAAGGGATCGAACAAGGTTAGTTGTGCTGTGTAAAACTCACCCGCGGTGCAAGTTTTGCCTTTTTGCAACCCCTGCAGGTGCCGGAGAAGCATGGATGATTAAGAAGTGTGAACCACCCCATACATGCAAGTCTGCATCCACTAGGACAGACCATTCACAGCTGACGGCATCACTAATTGCCGATGCAATTGAGGAAGACATTAAGGAGGATCCATCCATGAGCATCAAGGCGGTGGCTAGAACCGTCAGACACAAATACAAATATGTAACTCCAAAATACAACAGGCTGTGGAGAGGTCGTGAACTTGCAATTTGCAGAATATTCGGTAGTTGGAAGGATTCATACGGCTATCTGGCACCATTGCTCCAGGCCATGGCAAGTACAAATGTCGGTACTGTATATGAGAGGTGGCATGGCCCCTTTTTTGATAAAGAAGGAGTGCTAATAGAGGGAGCTCAACAATTCAAGGGCATAGCATGGGCTTTTGGTGCTTGTATCCAAGCTGTGCCATACATCAGACCCGTTATCAGCATTGATGCATGCTTCATGTCTGGCCGTTATGAGGGGAGGTTACTGATAGCATGTGCATATGATGCTGAGAACCAGTTGTTGCCTTTGGCCTTTGCAATTGTTCGTAAAGAGGATGGTGAGAACTGGGGATTTTTTATGCAGTTTTTAAGAAGACGGGTGATTGGGGAAGGAAAGTTTTTCTGTGTGATATCAGACCAGCACAAAGGAATAAAATTTGTGTTTGATCGTGAACATTACGGTTGGTCAACACATACTGGTGAGTGTGTGCACAGGTTGTGTATGCAACACGTTGCGGAGAACCTTTCCAAGGCAACCGGAAATGACAAGTGGGTTCTAGAAACATTTAAACGAAATTGCAGAAAGAAAAAGCCGAGAAGAGTGGTAGAGATGACTCGCAGTTTTGCAAAGGTATATATATTACAGTTGTTTACATATATTATTGTATTTTCAGACGACGGTTTTTTAGTACAATTGTTTACTTATATTATTTTATTTTCTTATTTTTCTGTAGTACATGCCAAAGGCAAATCTCTACTTAATGAAGGTCGGCAAAAATAATCCGCGAGATGTCAACGAAGATCCAGCATACGAGAAAATATATCAATCTCGTGATGGAGGTTGGCGTTGGGGAATTATGACCACCAACGGGTCCGAGTCGCTGAATGCAGTATTCAAGCAGAGCCGGATGTTACCTGTGGCTGCAATTGTAGAAGACACATTTTATAAGTTAAATGCCTGGTTTCAAGAACGGCGTGCTAAGGCCGCAGAATTAATAACGATGAACCAGTCATTTTCAACAAGGGTGGAGGAGAAACTAAAACAACACAGGGACAAAGGTGCAACTATGAACGTGATCCCGATGGGAAATGATGGTACAGAATTCGAAGTGCAAAATCCAAATGAATACGTTCCTACCAGCCGCAAACCAGATGGCACTATGGAGTTTGTGAAGAGGGCTTGCAAGTACGTGGTTAAATTCGGAGATGCCAGGACGGTAACCTGTACATGCCAAGGACCCCAACTAAGTCACATACCCTGTAGTCACGTGATGGCGGTATGCCGAGTGAGAAACTACTGTGAGGATCACTATGTTGCTGACATGTATCGTACCGATTACCTTGTTTCCACTTGGGGTGGATCTTTCCATTCTTATCCCGATCAGCATGAGTGGCCTTCATATGTCGGTGATAGAATACTTCCTTCAGAAGAATGGATAAGAAAGGGGAGAAGGAGACACAAGCGTGTTGTAATGACCATGGACGAGATGGGCAGTAGGCGACCGTCGGGAAATCGAGCTCGTCGTTCTGTTTCTGAAAGACGCACAGCAGGTATTTTTTTTTTTTTGTATAACACTAATTTATGATTTTATTATAGTAGTAACTGAATTGTATTGTTATGTCCAGATGCCATAAACGCACACAATGAAAGAGAAAATGCTAGAGTTGTTGCTGAAGCAACTGGTAGAACACATCCCCCCCCCTCCTGCGAGCCAATCATCTAGCAGCCAAGCATCTACAAGTAATGCCGCACCTGCCGCTGGTACAAGAAAATCTGGTCGTTTTTTAGGTTTATTCGCACGTCGGGCCAGATGAAGTTCTTCACTCTATTGCTAGTGTGAAAGTAAGCTACGAACTTTAATTGTATTGTTAAACTTTAGTTGTATTGTTAAACTTTAGTTGTATTGTTAAACTTTAGTTGTATTGTTCAACTTTAGTTGTATTGTTCAATTTTAGTTGTATTGTTGAACTGCTGTAATTTAATTGTATTATTAAACTATTTTAAACTAATTCAGAACTACACGCCCTGCCGCAGGCGGTCTGCTGGAAGACGATTTTAGAATTGCTTAGTTATAATTATGTTGTAACTAATAACTTTTTTTTGACGCCCGCAAATAAAAACCACAAAATGTAAAGTGATAACAACATAAAAGTCATAATGAAAAAAAGCTAATAGTACAGTCCCAAACATATAAAACTACAGTCCCAGAGTCAAAATACTACAGTCACAACTAAAAAAAAAAAATCATCTGTCTCGTTGTTTCTTTCCGGAGGGATCCCACCTATCAGCTGCTTTGCCTTTGCGATCCCTGTGTGGCTGCTGGCGCCTCTGTGTCTGACTGTGCGGACTAATATCTCCTAAGTCGTCCTCTGAACCCTCCTCTCCCACATCCTCCTGAATCTCTGTATACATGTCATGCATACCTGTGCCAGAAACCCATGGATCAAATGGTATAGATGACTGTGTACGCATGTCCCATGTATCTTGCCCCCAGGTTGGAGGATACGTGGAAGGAGGCGGTGCGCCAAATAATGCAGAGGCAAAGCCATCTACATTCTCCCCTGTACTCCCACCAGCCTCGTAGTCGTGCTCCATCGTATCTCCATAACGTGGTCGGTGGGAGCCTATCACCTCTGCATCTGTACGTACCGGGGACAGGGCATCCACGCTAAACTCGGCATCGGCACCCCAACGAGGTGCTCCATCCTAAATTTAAATAATGTTAGATTTTCTTCATACACAGAACTCTGCAATAAACAATATAAACCGGTAACTGACCTGGCCAAGCTCTGTCGGAACTCCATATTTATTTCTATAAGCGTTCCATCCTTGGGTATTCAACACCCAGTCGTGGAACTCCCAACCTGTGGTATCACCTGCATAATTGAACGTTAACTTAGTTAGAACAAAGAATCGGAGAAAAATAAAATGATTGTGTGTGTCCTACTTTCAATATTAATCGAGTAATCACCTGAAGGAGGTGGCGGCATCTCATCGGCGTAGACAGGGACTCGTTCATGATTCGGATCTCGCGGTGCATCTTTTATCTCCCTCCAATTGATGTTCTCCCCAGCATCGCGCAGCATGCCAACTAGGCGGCCATCCCAACCACCTCTCTCCACGACTGGTGCACTGTGCTGGAGCATTTGACATCCTATGGCACGCCAAGCATCCTTCGCCATGCAGGCTAGGCTGTGTCCAACTCCTCTGATGGCTGTCAGTACCTGCACACAACATATTTTCATTATTATGACAATAAGAAGTGTAATAAGATTAGTGAATTGTTAATTAAAGTAGGTTTAAGTATTTACCGAGTGAGCATTGACCGGACCCCAAGGCATGTAATTCCTAGATGAATCCATCAGTCTACGTCGAAGGATGTCGCCATAATGACCGGTAAGGTAGACTGACGGCATGCCGTATCTCTGAAACCATACATCATATCTCAAAGACCCGGGACCAATACCCACTGACTCAGGAGGTGGTGGACTCCATAAGTGCTGATCCGGATGTCGAGCCCAGTCATACTCCTGGCTGAAACGCTGCCTCCAGTCGACTTTGGGCTTAGTATGCGTCGTACTGCAAGTACAATTAATTAGAAAAATGAAAAACATTGGCAATATTAAAGTGATAACACTAATTAAGTACATAGTACTTACTTGTGGAACTTCTCAGTACCATCCTTACCCATCAGCGGGTACTCCGGGATGAAAGCATCTAACCCAAATTGTCGAGACACCCGATCGGGATAGTGGTACTCCACTATCCAGAAACAAACGACCGGTCCCTGGTAATACCACAGTGATCTCTGCTGTAATGTGAGCTGACTCAGAAGCATGTGCTGATAGAATGGACGATATGGAAACCAATCGATACTCGCATCTACGAGCATCTGGAGCTGACCCCGGACATAAGAAACACCCCTACCAGTCTCCTCATAGCTGTGGTGAAGGCCCCATATGGCACCATATGCGGGGCATCTATCTGGATCGGGCACTCCCCACCGGAGAGGTGGATCTGGTATAACTGGCCGACATACCGGCAGATGTGACCACGACCAATGCTGGAGCAAAAGAAGCGGTCCGTGAAGCTGCTTGTTCCTCACCTGAAATTTTAACTTAAAATAAGAACTCGGTATTTATTCAACCTTAACTAACAATGTATTTTTAATAACAAAATTAGTACAGACTTACCAGACAAGCATGACACAGGGCTCTGTATAAGTGGGCGAGAACAGCTCCACCCCAGTTCCACCTCGATGGAGAAAGCATGTCCCTCAACAGAGAGAGAAACATAATCGGGACCGCGTCACCGCTGGAGTCCACGAACATGACTGCCCCACACAAGTCCAGCACATACGCCCTAGTATACCTACAATATAAAATAATATGTTATTTTAAATAGTTGAGATTATTGTTGAATTAATAAGTTATTTTAAAAGGTGTAATGGTACCTCAAGACTGCATCATCGTCAGTAGTCTCAGGATGTATCCGATTCTGGAAGAAGTGAGAACGAAGTGCCACCAGAGAAATACAGTAACCAGAAAACCGTAAGTCATCCTCATCCTTCTTCTTCTTCTTCAATTTCTTCTGCAGATTTTTTGGATGACACCCCAGCAACTCTGGTATCATCATCTGCAGGTCTGGATGGTCTGAGATGCCACCTATGGGGACACCATCGATAGGTAAACCCCATAGTGCGCTCACATCAGCAAGTGTGACTGTCATCTCCCCAACCGGAAGATGAAATGTATGGGTCTCAGGTCGCCATCTCTCGGCTAGACCATGCATAAGAGATACATCGATCTTACTCTGCGGCATGGTGGCAATCTGATACAATCCAAGATTAATGAGGCATCGCTGCATCAGTGGATGTGCAACGAACGAAATCTCTGACCTGCGGTGCCTCACCGTAAGCATGACATCGTCCTGTATTTATTATCAATTTGTGAGACTCAAATCGTGTCATTTTTTAGTACTATTTAACATTACGTATAAAAATCACGTACCTCAATAGATGCCAACGAGACACGGTGCTTAACATGATGAGTCCATAGAAGAGGACTGAAAGTGTCAGGATCATGCCAACCATCTCTACGCCCAGTCTGAGATGACGGATCCGCTCCAGTCGGATCCTCAAATTCCGCTCCAGCCATATCCTCATATGACTGCTCCGCTCCACCCGAGGACGGACCCGCTCCAGTCGGATCCACTGAGGATGGACCCGCTCTAGTTGGATCCACTGAGGACGGACCCGCTACAGGCGGATCCATAGCATCTGGACCCGCTACAGGCAGATCCATAGCATCTGGACCTGCTGCAGTCGCTTGTGGGTCTCTCCACCGTCTAGAAGATCTACGCATACTACATTTAAAAAAATATATATAATCAATCACAATAATTAAAAAATAGTAACTACACATATTTTTATTATTACAACAACAATTCATCTCACCATATTTGTAAAATATATATCTAACCAATAACCGAAACACATGAATTTTAATCGAATTTTGATTATAACAAATTACCAAATAACTACATGTGCTCGCAATTTATCAGATAAATTTCAAAATAATAATTTCTTTTATTCAAATTTATGTTTGAAAATATTATTAAGTTTTATACATTTTGCAACTACTATTTCTATGAAATTTCAATTAAAAGATACGTACCATACAACTTTTTACATCCTGTCACAAAGAGGTCCCTAGGCAGGGACTGTTTTATAAACAAATTAATTTTTCTAAGCAAATTAATTATATTTACTACTAAATTTTATTCACCATTAACCATTAAATTTTATAAAAATAGAAAATTTTATTTACTATTAAATTTTATAAAAATATGAAATTTGCAAGAAAAACAAAAAACTGCAATTCACTTAATAACGAATAGGCAATTTTTAAACTAATTTTGATATACTTTAAAATAATTTATTTTTACTTAAAATTAATTTATATTAATATATATACATGTCTTTCGTCAATTAACGTCAAAAACCTCTCAACCCTAAATTTGGTAAACCATAAACTCTAACTTTATATTTCTAAACAAATCAAATAATTCAACCATAATAACCCCAAATTGAATCATAAACCCTAAATTCAAAGAAGGGAATCATAAACTATACATTTTTAAGCAATTCACAATTCATAACCATAAACCCTAAATTGAACTATATCACATTCAAAAAAATTAAACAATTCTACCATAATTATTTTTTTATTAATAATCCCCAATCCAAACAATTCAATAAAGCACCCAATTCGATCAATTCGACCAATTCAACCAATTCAACCAATTCAACGAATTCAACCAATTCAACCAATTCCACCAATTCCACCAATTCAACCAATTCAACCAATTCAACCAATTCAACCAATTGGAGCAATTCAACCAATTGGAGCAATTCAACCAATTCGGAACAACTCTAATTCAACCATTATCGAGTCACAATTCAACCAATTCATCAATTCAACTAATTCAACCATTATCGATTCACTAATCTTAACCCTAACCCTAACCCTAAATTTAACTAATCAAATCGAAAAAACTTACATTCAAGAGCGGAGCAGTCGCGACGGCAGCGGCAGGGCCGGAGACAGGAGCGGCGACGCAAATCTTTTCTTCTTTTTCCTTCTTTTTTCTCTTTTTTCTCTTTTTTTCTCTTTTTCCTCTTTTTTTCTCTTCTGGTTCGGAGCAGAGGCAGGGGGGCGGTTAGGGCAGAGAGGAGTGGGTGGGAGGGAGGTCTGTTGGGGAGTATTAATTCATAGCGGACCGCCAGGGGGGGGGCGGTTTCCTTGGGGTAGTGGACCGCCCAGGGGTGGGGCGGTTTGCTTGGGGTAGTGGACCGCCTTGGGCCCTGGCGGTTTCCTTCAATAATTGGGCCGCCCGTGGGCCTGGCGGTCGGGGCAGGAATAAAAAAAAAAAAATTGCTGGGGTATTAATAAAATTTAGTTTTTTTTTAGGGGTATTAATAAAAATGGCCGTGGAAAAATTTCACTTTTGACTCGGCCGTATCTAGGTGGAGCGGACCCTCTCTAGTGACCGCTACTAGGGGATGCGGACCCAGATTAGGGGCAGTAGTCCCCCAGGCCGCATCTTGGGACAACGTTCCCCCCAGCTCTATATAAGGGGTCGCTGGTTCACTTTTTTCTCATTTGTTCAAGCCATAATCGAATCCCTTCAACTTCATGTAAGTTTTCTTCTTCTTTTCTATTTTCAATTTTAGTTTAGAGTAGTAAGTAGGAGTAGGATTAGGATTTAAAGTTTAGGATTTAGAATTAGGATTAGGATTTAAAGTTTAGGATTTAGGATTAGGATTAGGGTTTATGATTTAGAATTTAGATTTGTAACCAAAATTATAACCAGTTTAACTAAATTATAAAAATACCGAATTATAATTATTTATTGACCAAAATAAATACCGAATTGTATTTAGATTTTTTTACCAAAATTAATTATTTTTACCAGTTAAATTAAATTAGACCAATACCAACCCGTAGTTGTTGTTATTTTACTTAAATTAATCAATATGTTGTTAGAAGTTACATTAAATTAGACCAATACCAAATTTTAATTAGTATTTTTCAAAAATTAACACCGATCATGTTTAGACCAATACTCAAATTATAATTAGGTTAATTTTATCAAATTTAATTACAAATCCTAATAAGACCAAAATATAAAATACAACATGGCATCTACGAGAGATATATCATCTTCTAGTAGGGATGTACTTTCTTCCAGTAAAGGTGCAGCCCCTATACTCACTCCGTATGAGATGTCACAGTATGTCGATACGGCTTTGACATCTGTGGTACCCGGTATCCGGCACCGCACTGATCGAGTATCCGACTTTCTCTAGTACGCGAACGAGGAGCACCGTATTTTAGAGGCTCCACTGGGGTAAGTTTTATATTATTAATAAAATTATAATTTTATTTCTAATTTTATTTATATAAATATTTGAATAATCTGACATTTTTTTAATTTAGATAATAGATGTGGCTCAAGTACAGCCGGCCTATGCAGGGACATTGCGTCCTACTGATGGAGAAGCCTGAAAAGAATTCAATCGCTTGCATCTAGATTTTGCAGCAGACCCTAGAAATGTGTATCTTGAGTTTTGTTCAGCTGGTTTCTCTCCTTTCAATATGGGGGTCAGTCTTACAGCAATTGGCTGGTATTTCTAGTCATTTATAACCTTCCTCCGGCTCTGGTGATGCGCGACAGCAACATATTTCTGTCCCTATTGATACCAGGGTCTAATAGTCCTACTAGAAGCATAGACATCTACCTGCAGCCTCTCGTGGATAAGCTGAATAAATTATGAAAGGATGGAGTGCTAGCCTATGATAAATTCAAGAAACAAAATTTAACCATGAAGGCTGCCCTAATGGGGACTATTAGTCATTATTCGGCCCTAAGTATGCTCTCAGGATAGTCGATGAAGGGAAAGTTAGGTTGTCATGCATGCATGGAAGACACAAAGGCTTTTCAACTTAAGGAGGGAGGCAAAGTCTCATTTTTTGATAATCACACAAGGATGTTGTCCCCTGATCATGAATTTCGATTTGAAAAAGATGCATTTAAGAAGGACACAATTGAGACTGACGGTCCTCCTCGACGCTTGAGTGGACAAGAATTGTTTGATCAGGTCATGTCATTTGAGCAAGTCACATTTGGCACCAAAAATAAGAAGAACATTCCTGATTTTGGTGAGATGCCCAATTGGAAGAAGAGAAACATATATTGGGATTTGACATATTGGAGAGACCATCTGGTACGACACCACATTGATGTTATGCATCTCGAAATAAATTTCTTTAATAATATATTCTTTATGTTACTCGATGTTAAAGGAAAGACAAAAGACAATGTAAAGGCTCGTCTCGATATAGCACAGCTATGTAATTGTTCGCACTTGGAGCTGACGGCCAACGATAAGAGCAACATAGTAAAGCCACACGCAACCTACTGCTTGGACAAAAAACAGAGATGTGAAATTTGCGAATGGGTCAAGAATTGAAACATTAGGTGAATATCTTTTGTATTACTTATTTTTTATCATCTTTCAATTGGCGTATTAGGTTAATATATTTATATTTACTTGGTTTTTTTCAATTCGCTTGAGTGAAACTAATAGATTTTTATCATCTCAACTCTAGATATGGCACCGAGTAGAAAGGAAAAGGGAAAGGCACCGACGGGCGACGAAGTAGAGTCTAATCAGAGAAATGTTCGAGGTCCAAATGCATATATTTCACCACCTCCAGATCCGAGTTTGCAATCAGTGCTTCGGACAGGGGGTTGCAGGTAATATTCATTTTTTGTGTATGTTGTAATTATGCATTAATTGTAGTGATTGTAATAATTATTTCTATTTGCATGACTTTTGATGCAGGTCACCAAAATTATTTCGCAGGAAGTACGTGTAGCATATCCTGGCTCGTAATCCAGATACACGGATTTTCCTAATCAAAATAACATAGTTATCCAGGTAGAGTTTTTGGTAAGTAAAATTTTCTGAAATAAAATCTCTAATAATTACTTGTTTTATTTTTTTTAAGCTAACTAACGATAATAATTTTTAACTATGCATTGCAGAAGCACTACCAGTTTGCACCGGAGTTAGCTTTGAGTGAGGCATGGGATATATTTAGAAAGATAGTTGACAAACGGCTGCAGGATATGCTTAATAAGGCCAGGGAGGCAGCAACCAAGTCGTATGGAGATTCAATGCTTGAGTGGAAGGAGTGTGGGGCTGCTCCTCACCCCTACCACTGGATCAAGCCGAGCTACTGGCCCGAACTCGTCGATTATTGGTGCAGCGATGCTTTTGCCAGTCGAAGCTAGCGGAATGCTTCAAATAGGTCCAATACTGATGGTTCAGGGATCAAAACGGGCTCTGTGAACATGCTTGTTCACAAACAGCGGTCATTTTTCACTTTCTGTGACCGGCGCGTTTACTTTCTACGACTGGAAAACTAGTCACAGAAAGTCAGATCTACTATAGTGGTTGGGTATTGTAAATTAAGGATTATATAATAAAAAGTTTGGAATATTACAATTTGACATATTGAGTTGAGTTTTTTTTTTCTTTCCTCAATAAAATTTGTGTGGCATGGAAGGTAAGGAATTAATGAACTTGTGAACATTAAAAGACGGCAAGATATATTTGATTGACTACTTAATTTTTACTAAGATAATATATATTTGTCATCTGAGTGAGTTCATGCATGGTAATATGTATATATATTGCGGATTGATTACTATGAACATTTATTTTTATTTTGAAAGTTTAAATAATTAATTCAAACTTTTAAATATAGTTTTTACATGAAAATATATTTGGATACTGAATTTTTTTTCACTATCTTGTAATATATGTAGAAAAATACTGAACCTAAATATTCTAGACCATTTGAAAAAGTGATTTTCTGTCCATCTAAAAAATGATAAAAATATTAAAAAAAATATATAAAAAATTTAGTCTTCAAGTACATTATCAATGAAAATTAGCGTCGAATTAACTATTTAAAATTTAAATAATAAAAGTATAACTGTTCGGATTAACTATTTAAAATTTAAATAATAAAAATATAAATTCATAGTACAAATTAATATGTAATATGCATGCATATTACCATAGCCTCACTCTGTCACCTACCTAGATTATGATTTTATCATAATGGTTTAGGCTCTTAAAATGGAAATTCAAGGTGAAAACTTTAAAATAAATCGAATTTTAAATTTGAATCTTCAATGCAATCCATATCATGCACTAATATCAATATAATATACACCTGAACCCTGCTTGCTATCAGCAGCCCAACAAACATATATATATTAGTAACCAATTAATCAGTCTGAAGCATCTCCATAAAATACCCTGCTAATTCATTCCTCCATCTTTTCCAACTACAATGGCAGCAAGCACAATGAGCTCTCACTCCCTCTCTCCCTCCATCGACCCGAGAAGTGGTTTCTGCGCCAAGACCAAAACCTTCTACAGCATTCGCGCACCCGTCCCCATTCCATCCCCATCGCTCCCCCTCTCTTTCCCTTCCTTTGTCTTCTCCCTCCTTCCCTCCCCTCTCCCCTCTCACCCCGCTTTAATCAACGCCTCCACCGGCGAAACCACTTCCTATCCTCAATTCCTCTCACAAGTTAAATCACTCACAGCCAATCTTCTCACGCATTTCAGCATCTCCAAAGGAGATGTCGTCCTTGTTTTGTCGCCGACTCGGATGGATTTATTTGTTCTTTACATGTCTCTTATTTCCATCGGGGCTGTTGTTTCTCCCGTAAATCCTGCCTGGACACCTTCGGAAATCTCACACCTCGTTCACCTCTCCAAACCGTCCTTCGCATTCGCTACTTCATCAACGTCACAAAAGCTCCCTTCCGGTCTCAATGCAATCCTCCTCGACACACCACGCTTCAAAAGTCTGCTTGAAACAACTATTCCAACTAATTTTGAAAACATGAAACAAATTGAAGTACTATATCAGTCAGATCTGGCAGTGATCCAGTTCACGTCGGGCACCACTGGTCAGATCAAGGCAACCGCACTGCCACATCGCTACTTCATTGCCATGATGGCTGCTGCTTATCATGATCCGTTAAAACCGGCAGGTCATGAGGTAATTAAATAATTTTTGTACATCCAATTATTTTTACCTTCTCTATATAAACTAAAATTTCAAATTAAATTAATTTCAGCATCACATATGAGTACCATCAAGATTTAATCCTAGATTCATTCAGAGACAGGAGGGGTCAGGAAGTGCTCAGCACTCTCCTAATTTCAATTTTTTTAATCATATACATTGAAATTAATTTAACTTTTATTTTTCTTAAAGTTTTATATAGTTCATTTTCCTCATAAATTATTACATGTGTGCTTGTAGTCTATTGGTTAGAATTATAGTTTGTTATTGTAGAGACTTGAGATCAAGCTCCTACCATATGCATTTTCAAATTTTAGCCCCTCCTATCTAATTGTCTAGCCCCTATTGACAGGTGACATTAACAACTACACCGACATTTAGTGTCATGGGGTTTTTCTCTTCTCTCAAAGGATTAGTACTACGAGGCACAACTGTAGTATTGACCAGGGAAAGGGTCGCTCTTGCCGACATGATACAGGTGGTGAAGAGGTACAAGGTGATGGAAATGACGGTGGTGCCACCAATTGTGGTGGAAATGGCAAAGTTAGGTGATTTGACATGTCAGGACCTTCAAGCACTGAAGA
>CAXKVR010000601.1:0-26808 GCA_964058845.1 Carex sylvatica
TAACCCAGTAAAACTTTTATCACTCCAACCGTTAGATGCTTTAAGGTTATACAATTTTAATACACCTTTCAATTTTGAAAATTTAGAACAACAAGGGTACAATTCTTTATTAGAATCTTCGTACAAATTCTCAAATAAACAATACTGCTTATCATTATCAAAATCATCTTCTAAATCACGTAACATTTGATCAAAATTATCACATTTATCTACCACCATATCATCATTTTCTTCGGTATGGTATTCCTGATCCTCAGTACGAGCACCTATATCGGTTTCCAATCCCCGTAGATCATTCCCGTCGTTTCCACCGGTATGGTATTTCTGATGCTCAGTACCAGTACCTATGTCGGTTAGCAAACTCTCACCGTGCCATAACCAACACTTATATCCTTGCTTGAATCCACGACGGATTAAATGGTTCCTCACTTGGTTCGGGTTGGAGAATTTTTGACCATTGTTACAATCACGGCAAGGACACGACATCAGTGCACTCCCCTTATTCGCCATATCTTCCGTAGCAACTCTGATAAATTCCTCGACACCTGTCATATATTCATCAGACAGACGTGATACTTCGTACATCCAACTGCGGCCCATTTGCAATTATAATAAAACACAATTAATTAAGAACAAGGTTGGAGAGCTTAGTTCTGTTCACAATATGGCTTACTTGGGGCCGGGTTACCATCCTATCCCACTCTCTGAATACTTTGTCTCAGTAGTGGCCGCATGTTAGTCGTGTTTTAGCATTTAAGAAAATTTCGGCAGCATTTCCCCTTAGTTCCCCGAGATTCGGGAAACTAAGTGAAAATGCTGCCGAAATTTTCTTAAATGCTAAAACACGACTAACTTGTGGCCACATCCTAAATGAGACAAAGTATTCAGAGAGCAGTCCCAAAACGGGGACTATTCAAAATTAATCCCTAATGGATTAATTTTGAACGTGTATCATGACCTAAAGGCATTAATAATGCGGTTGTGGCTCATAAGACAGTACTCTAGCTACATATCTAGCTAATATATATAAATACATCTCTTACAAAAAAAAAATACATTAATTAATGCACAAAAATGATTAAACATGAAACTTCTAGGTTGTACTTACAACTTTTTTGGATGACGGATCGAGTGAGATGAAAATATATCGCTGCACCAAATATCTCAATAATAGCCAATCTACAAAATTAAACTATCGATCGTTAAGAGATGTACATAACATGCATGTTATATATCCTACAACTTGAAATGAAAAAAATGCTCATATAGCATATATATATAGCATATATATATAGCATATATATAGAAAATCTTGAAATAAGAAGAGATATTCAAACTTATAAAGAAAATCTCCACATATAAAGAATAACTCATTTGTAGCTCATATATTATCTCATATATAGCATATATGCATATATATATATGCATGTGCATCCAAGTCTCCACATATAAAAAAAACTTGAAATGAAAAGATGCTAGGTATTCAAACTTATAATTAAAAGCTTGTGGAACCAACAAAAGAGCTGAATCAAGGCTATAAGGTTTAGATTTTGAGCGGGCCGGATCATAACTCACTTCTCATATATATATAGGATTTAGGGTTTAGGGTTTGAACCGAATTAATTATAAAGCTAATATATAAATAGTGCTCTACTAGTAATAACAAACTTGAGAAAAGAGATGATCAAATGTACCTCAGAAAAGAGAGGTGAGTGAAGTAATGTAGGGCGAAATAGCTGCTGCGCTAATTAAGAGAGGCGATAGAGGAAGAGAAACGAGATTCTGACAATAATGGAACTGAATTAACTTTTCATATGCACTATTAGGATCGGTTGTTTACAAAGAATCGATTCAGATACTATCAGGATCGGTTCTTTGTAAACAACTGATCCTGATAGTTAACTATCAGGATCGGTTGTTTACAAAGAACCGATCCTAATAGTATCTGGATCGGTTCTTTGTAAACAACCGATCCTGATAGTTGAAGTATCAGGATCAGTTGTTTATAAAAACCGATCCTGATAGTATCAGGATCGGTTGTTTACAAAGAACCGATCCAGATACTATCAGGATCGGTTTTGTTCAAAGAACCGATCCAGATAGATATTAGTATCGGTTGTTTCATATAACCGATCCTGATAGGCCGATCCTGATTCCTGTTTTTCCACTAGTGTTACCTCTGAAGTATTGAACTATTAATTCTCTCAAACAAGAATCAACTAATTTTAGACCGTTATAATTAATTGAAGTATTGAACAGTTTAAGTTTGTAAATTTGTAATTGTTTTTCCATAATTTTTATTCTGTATATTCGTTTTCTATTTTACGAGAAACGGGGGTTTTAACTCTAAACCCTCAAACCTTGTAACAAAATGCGGTTAATATAAAATAGGAGTGTGGCTCCTATTATTTCCTCAAAAAAAAAAAAAATCAACTAACTTCCCGAGGCCTGAATTAATACAAAAAGAATGTAAAATGCAGGATTCCTGGACCGAAGATGAAGATAAAGTATTGATCGAGGCACACAAGGAGATTGGCAACAAATGGGCAGAGATCGTGAAACGGCTTCCTGGAAGAACCGAGAACTCTCTCAAAAACCATTGGAACACCACCAAACGCCGCCAATTCATTAGCCTTCACACCCGCACCACGAAAAACTCTCGAGGAGCAACCAATAGCACAATTCTCCACGACTACATCAGGAGTCTCGGCATCACAAACAATAACAACATCCCGCCTCCAACACCGGCAATGACTATTTCTATAGTGCCTCCGGGAAATTGTGAGTTGTTTGCCAAGATGTATAGCTTGTTGTTTGATGGAAATGATGAGTTGGTGCCTAAGAATTGCGTCAGCAGTTTTGATATTACCAAAAATATTGCATTTGATAAGATAGATGAGGTTATGATGGAAATGGTGTGGGATGCCGATGATGATACGGGAATGGTGGTGATGCCGAATGGCAACGAGGTCGTTGTGAAAAAAGAAATGGATCTCATGGAGATGATTTCTCAAAACACCAGCACAAGCAATTGTGTCGGTTACACAAGAAGGTAGGCACTTTTTGCGAGGGTAAAAAGTGACTTTTAGCGACGGAATACCATCATAAATGTGCTTTTCTATTAGTGACGGTACTTTTAGCGACGGAGTACCGTCATAAATGCACTTTTTACCCTCGCGAAAAGTACCTACCTTCTTGTTGTGTATGTTATTCGTAAGAATGATCATTGTACGGAGTAAATGGATTGACAACAGCAAAAGAAAAGGGAAAAAAAGAAAAGAAATAAAAACCTACTGAATATAAGTAATAAACAGACTTTACATCTAATTCAAACTACTAGTGAGATATATATATAACCACACCTCCATTGTTATTCAATTTTTTATTTGAAGTTGAATAATTTGAAATAGTTCTTATTTGAGAAATGCATCATGTTGAATAAATTGGTTTGAAGTAACTTTTATATATCAATCCTCGTTCCTGTATTGAATTTTGGTGATTATGATTTATGAAGCAACAGACATTCACAAGCTAAGGAATCAATTCAAGCCCAATCTGTCTGTTCTGGGGTTGGGCCGGGTCATCTATAACGGGTTCGATTACTAAACAAGAGTACATATCCTCTGCGTTAACTCAACTCAATCTTGAATTTAGAATCTTTTGGTCCAGATAAATCTAACTAACAATGTGGTTGTTAAATTTTCCATATATCGGATTGAATAAACTTTAGGTGCTTGTGCACATAGGTGGGCAATATTTGAACTTGTTTTCAGATCATATATGACTAGTGGATTTTTCATTTGTATTGTATTACTGTGAAATTTTGTGGGAATTGCATTGTTTAACCTTGGTAATTATTACCTTAAGTCCTCTTGGCTATTCTAGCACATATGCGTGCAGCGTGCTGTTGGTTTCGAGTATCCTCTCAGATACCTCATCTGATAAATTTACCCAAAACCGGGCCAGTAAAAATTTCGGTGTCTAAAATTCATGGGTCCTTTTTAAGATTTGTGCCAATTAACATTGGACAGTTTGAATTGATCTAACCTCACTGGATCCGAACTTCGTTAGCTCCAAAATATTATATTCTCAAACTTGGTTCATTCTACTTTTTGTTTGGTTCTCACATTTAAGCTCATGAATAAATTTGGTGGAATTTTATAAAAGAAGCTAACAGTAAAACAAATTATTCTGTTGCAAGTATACGATATAAAGTATTTTTTTATGGGCAAAACTCTTGCAAATATGGGTATGCCCCATGTTTTTTCTCTCAAAAAAACAAAAAAAACACTATCCGGAAATATTGTTCTGACCTGTCGAGTAATAATTATGTTTATAATTAGTTAAATAGTACAGTGTCGAATGGCTGAGATACAATTCAACCTAAAATAATGGGGGTCTTCTTAAGGGGCACAACTTCAAAAAGGCTGCATGGGACGACCTTAATTTCTAGTGTTTTATGTGGTTATCTTTCACAGTTTTTTCATTTTTGTTGGTAATAATGTCACATTGAATGAAGTATACCTGTCTTTATAATATCTTACTTCACGTGAATCAAGATGCAATCAGTTAAAAAAAAATAAACTGCAGTATATAATTGATTAAGACACTTTAATTTCTTTTACAGCGTACATATATAATATGCAAATTAAGATTTCAAGAATAGGAAAGTAAAAAGAAAAAAAAAAAAACTAACAATACAATCAATAGAAATGGATGGAATAGCCGATACATAATAAAAGCATAAAAATCAAGAAATAGAAGCAATGAAATTTCAAACCAGATAACTGCATACCATAACATCCTCGGACCTCAGTTGATGAAACGACATGTGCCCCTGACCTCGCCTGGTGACCCTGTGAGCACCTCAGTGCTCCCCATTTTCACCATGGCGTTTATGAAATCTTGCTTAAATTTCTCAGGCTCCTTAGTGTAGGTCTCTACCTGTTTTTTGGTTTCACCGCTGGTGAGCAAGGCCCAATCGGAGAAGAAAAGCGCAGTTAGCGATTCAACATTTTTGTAGTACTGTACATCTAGTTTACCCGGTGTCACAAAGTCCTGTGGAACGACACCATCATTGGTTGTATTCTGGGGACAACGTTCTCTCAAAGAAGCGCCAAAGGTTTGGTTCATGGTGGTGTCAATGGTGGGGTAGAGGCGGCTGATGAAGGAGGAGCAATGCGATATTCCGATTGAGTGGGCCCCAGAAAGAGTGACCATTTCGGCAGCAGAGAGCCCTTTCCTTGCAAAGCTGGCCACAAGTTGGGTGAGATTGAAGAAAGGTGGGGGGAGATTTAGCAATGCCTCAGTACTGTTGGAAACCCTACCGTCGAGCCTACCTGTTGGGATTTTGTAGGAGATGTTGCCTAGGATGTATGAGGCATCACGGGCAGCCAATGCTAGGATGTCAGCACATGAAACAACTCCTTTACACTTCTTTTCTAGCTTAGCCTTGGCTGCGTCGATCACTTCAAAGCCTCGGAGGCTCGGGAAGTTTGGAATGGCAAGCTTTTCTGGTTGAGGGTTTGCTTGAGTTGGGTCCAGGAGGACTGAAGCATCACAACCCTAGTGAGTAAAACAGAATATGCTGTTATGTCATTCGCTTAATTAAAACATTCATGCAGTAATTCTTTAATTTCAATTAAATAATGGCCTTATAACAATTAATGATGCATTTTCCAAACGCATAGGTCATGGTCAGTTTTAGTTTGAACTTAATTAGATTGTTAAATAATTTTTAATCATGCATAGCACAGGAGATTATATATCGGAGGGAAGCCATATCGAGAATGTATATATATATAGTACACAAAACCAAACTATTTACAAGAACAAATTAGCTGCATGTTCAGCAAGGTAGCATCCCTACATATGAAAAAAAAGACCTTACATTACAATACTAAATATCAACTTCTTGCAACAATATTCATGTGCTTCGTATATAAAAAAAAAGGACCAGTTACAGATTGCGCGAAACTTTGCAATAATTATTATATATGTATGTATCATTGATTTTTCTTAGATGATCTACATTCACAACCACTTTGCATATGGCCATTTCACACAGAAATATAATAATTATGCTGGAACAAATTAAACAGTAATGAGAATAAAAGAAATAATGTTACCCTGACAAAACAGTCATGAAAATGCATGCGGATGAGACCAGCGCCTAAACCGGGATTTGTTTTAACATAGCTTCTGACGGTGCTCTTCACAATTGACTCCGCCGTTCTACATTTGTTCCTGTAATACCCGACCTTAAGAGATCTAGAATAATATGCTTCTGATACAGGAAGCAGTAGCTGGAATGCTGTAGCAAATATAAGGCATGTGATCAAGATGGAAATCTTGCTTTCCATCTTAATGACAAAGTATATATTGACAGGATAGTTAAAAGAGAGAGAATTAAGGAGAGCTGATGAGTAAGAATTGAAGGGATATGTCGAGTATTTATAGACTAGGTGTTGTGGAAAGATGCATGATGAGTATATATTTATATTATTTAATGTTTTTAAGTTCTAAGCACTTTTGAGTCTTACTTCCAAGTTCTTTCAAGATAATGATTTAACTCGTTAAGTTTACAAATAATTTTCTTTATCCATACTCATTTTATAAGATACGATATAGATCAAATAAATGAATAGAAGAATTTCATTGACATTCCTACTATTTAATTGTTTAAGCAGACCAAGTATGTCGTGCCCATTGACACTTGCGGCACTTCATTTTTTTTATAATAAATTATAACTCTACTATTTAGGCCTGATTACGGAGGGACCAAGTATTGGCATGTATCCGCTCAAGATCCGTATAAGGATAAACAAAACGGATAATTTTGCAGATCCGGATCCGAGTAATTATTAAATAATTAAGAAGAAGAAATATAGATTCAGATTCAAATAATTTTGATGACGCATAAACGGATCAGATACTTAGTTCTATTCATAACCCACATCCATCCAGAATCCAAAGCCATCACCCATTTTTGAATCCGCCACTGCCACTCTCTTTCCTCTCCGTTCTATCCACACTCTCCTACTTTCCAAGATATGACTACTAACAAATGAAATATTTATGAAGAGTTTGGCTAAGATATGACATTAATTATGTGCTATTATTGTCTCAAAACCTTATTATATATATTTCAAATGACAAATAATACAAACTGCTAAACTCCATCTACTTTATCATTGATGTGTTTAGAAGTAAAATTATAAATTTTTGAGTCCATTTATTATAAAGTCAAGGTGTCAAAAAATGAACTAGTGTTTTTATAAATTTTACATGTACACATAATGACGAAAGTAGATCGGTTTTAATTGGATTTGTCATTTTAAGTATATACGATAAATTATTGAGACAATAACACATAACATTTTATGCTATCTATAATACCTTAATTAGTCAAACTCATTTATAAAAAATCGAATTAAATTGGAACTATTAACAAATGAAAATTATTTTTGTCTAGTTTTTATAAAGCCATGTGATAAAGAAAAATAAAAATTATCACGCGGTTGGAATTTCATACTTATAAGATTGTCAAAATAACAACTATCAACTAATTAATTCTTTCTCAAAAAATAACTTGTCTAGTGGCAAAGAACAATATCTACTTTGTTGAAAATATATTGTGAGTTCGAAATTCGAATGGATGAGCATTTATGAACATTAAATGGAATTATTGAAAGGCTAATTAAACATCCATCTTTCTACCGAAAAAACCACGTCTAACTCTTTATCATTAAATAAATTTTAAATTTAATACACAACCAATACATATATGTGTTTTCTCTTTTATTATTATTTTTATTTGATTTTTTTTTTACATTTATCAGTTTAGTTTATCATCAAGTTACTTAATTTATTATCAAATTAATTCAATATCAACTACTCGCGTGTCAAATAAAATAAAATAAATCCAATATGTAATTTTTCTAAGGTGCACACAATAAATTATTGCATTTCAATTTTATATTGATGATATCAAGTGTATGAAAAAATAACGTCATAAAATTAATAGTCAATGTTATATTTTTAAAAATCCTGGATGCGTGTTATATCAATTAATGCAAACTCAAAATCTGGTTAATTAGCTTTTTTGGTGCATTGAGAATGTAATTATTATTTTTTGATGGGTGAAGAATGTAATTACTATTAGGTGTAATAATATTATTTTGATATAAGAATTTTAATGACAAAGTCGAGAAGTTTTAAAATTAATGACATAACAGAGATATGTGTCCTCACAAAGGTAGAACGGCATATGCATATGCCAGGAGGAATATTAAATGCACGTCTATTGCACATAGTCGATCGTGACATGACAAGTTGATTTAAGTATTAAATTATTGAGCTTATGCAAATTAAAACCGGACCTAATTAATCTAGGCTCTATTAGATATATCTACCTTGAACGAAATAGTTATCTCCATTATCGCTCCAAGCGACAATAATGCACAAAAGGAAATTATTATTATTATTATTTTTTATAGTTTCTTTTGATTTTTATTGGAGTCCGGCGTGGATGATCATATTTTATAGTGCATTATTTATGTACATCACGCACACTCTCTCTACAGGACATCCTTTCTTTTACAAGTTTTCCTTCGTTAATATTCTATCATTGATAAGAAGCCAACAAAATACCTTAACCTTTGACGGAATTTTGATTTTTCATAGCACTTTATGAAACTGGCAGTTGATTTTCTTTGTGTATAAGGTTTTATATGCCGATGCCATGGAGAAAACCTCCTCCTCCGTTCACTTCCACCTGACCCTTTCCTGATCTGAACTTATCGAGCAGTCAAAAAAGTCCCTGAATTCGGTTAGTGCTTTCAAGAAGTACGAACCCTGTGTACCTAAGTCCCAGTGGTGGGAAAGCCCGTAAAGGGTTAGTAGCGTCTGTGCCCAAAGGTCATTGGAATCATCGTGTAATTTCCATAGCCACTTAATTAATAATGCCACATTTTGATCTGCAATATCAATTATCCTCAGTCCTCCTTTTTTTAAGGCACATGTTCTCTCCCAGTTCATCAGACAGTTGATTGACTCACACTGTTCTTGCCCTTTCCAAAGAAAACTCCTTCTTAGCCTATCTATGTGATTAATGATGTTTTTCGGCAGTCTGAATGTCTGTGCATAATGCAGCGGCAATGCAGATAGTACCAATTTTACCATTGTCAATCGGCCTCCAAAAGAAAGGAGGTTCGATTTCCAACTCGATATCCTTTCATGTACCGCAAAAATTATCAGCTGAAATTACTCTTTCTTCGGTTTCTTAATGGATAATGGGAGACCAAGATATTTCATTGGTAACTGAGAAGGAGGACTACCAATGATATTCTGCAGTGCCAAGATTGTGTTTGCTGGTACCCCAATAGGCACAAAGCTACTTTTGGAGCGATTGATCTTCATACCCGAAAGTTCTTCATACATTTGGAGTATTAGAGAAATCAGTTTGAGTGTAACGGGGTGCGCCTCAGAGATAATGAGAGTATCATCCGCGTACTGAATCACTTTTGTAGGGGTGTGGATGGGTCTGTGCATCAAAGATTATGCATTAGAGATGAATGAGTTTAACGAGTCAGCAACCAGAATGAATAGCAGTGGTGGTAGTAGATCCCCCTCCCTCAACCCCCTTTGGTGACTGAAGTATCTTGTAGTCTCTCCATTAATCTTGATCATTGACGATGACGACTTGAGCACTGCCAATACCATGCTGATCCATCTCGAAGGGAAACCTTTTTCAATCAGGAGATTTGTGAGAAAGCACCAATCTATCATGTCAAATATTTTTTCAAAGTCCACTTTCTATAGTATAGCTGGAGTTCGATGCCTATCCATGCTACTCAGCAGCTCTCTTACTACTAAGAAAGATTCCATCAGGGACCTTATAACTTTTTATTTGAGTTTCAAATTTATGATTTTATATACTTGATATATTGTTATATTGTCACCAGATCAAAAACTAATGTTAATAGTCATATTTAATGGATGTGGATTTGTGAAAAAAAAATTGGATATAATTTCCTCATAAACAGGCCAAGATCTAAACCGTCCACTTATCATTTAATTAAGAGGACAAAACTTTGAGCAAGAATATGCAACTAAGTTTGTGGCAGAATTGTAAAGTACTTGATATTTTAGGCAAGAATATGCAACCAAGTCTATCTGCAATAAATACTGATATGATCAGCTGACTTTCTGGAATTATCGAAACCAGCTGATATGGAATTCAAAAATTAACTGTACCTCAAAAGCTGACCAAACCTTCAACCTAAACAGTACGGCAGAATACTGATCACATATGCATGTGCAACCCTATAAATTTTATTTTCAAAGTTTGTGATTAGATGTATAAAATTTTATGCAGAAAGTTAAAACAAGTGTCAAGAAGGAGGATGTAAATCCTGAATTGTCTACCAAACTTGCAAGTTCAATTTTTTTTTTGTACTACTAATTTTGTTGTTACAAAGTTTTAGTTGATTTACACAATGGTTCACAAATTGTCATTTATTAACTGTTTTGGTTTCCATATTTCTGAAAGTTCTCTTTTGTGCCGAAATAACTCAAATATGTATTTTTGTGTGTCCTATTCATTGTCATATTTTTAGGGGGGTTATATAGTGAGAGGTGGTAAGGCCAAAAGCATCTTGATTTTGTTCCTTTTGCTTTTGCTGTGTTGAGTTTGTTATTTATTCCCTTGTGCTTGAACTGTAAATTGCTTGCTAAGTTGAAATGTTCACTCATGTTCGTACCTAATTTTCTTGTGATATTTGCTTGAATGTCAGTATGGGCTGAGTCTTAGCTTGTGTGCACTGACTTGATCGTGCATTTTTCCTGCTCTTTTTGATTGTGGAATTTGTCGAGCTGCTTGCTTGTAACTGACCTTACCAAATTATTGTTCTATTTTGGGCACTTCGTGCTTTGAATTGATTGGAATCTTTGTATGTGCTTAAATAGTGACGGCTGCTAATAGTACAATACCAATTTTTAATTTTTTTTTATATTTAATACTGATCAAGAGGGAGATTAAAGTCATTAAACAAAGCATAATCCATGGAAGATTGTAGAATGGGATCTGAGAACTAGGAAATGTAAAAAAAAGAGCCTATTTGTTTGTCACGGGATTATGCGGGATAGGATTTGACGGAAATGAGAACTCACTTTTAAAATAATGGAAACTCATCGGCATGAATACGCACGAGATTGATTATGGATACGCGTTCAAATAGGCGTTCGATTGTACCATGGAATTAATTGTGGGAAATCGTAATTTTCTTTCTAAATGCTTAATACTATACAATTATTTTTATTAATAAATTTTTAATAATACAATTAAATAAAATAGATTAAATATTAACATAATATTTCTTATTAATTATATTTTTATAAATGAAAAATTGGTTATTTGCCACTCCAAAACCTTTAAATTTAAAAAATATCATCCTGAAATTTGAAATTGTAATAATGCCGCTCTAAACTTCATTAACTTCTAATTTTGTCACTTCAAATAATTAATGACTAAAATACCATCTCTTCTTCTCCTGCCTCCTTTTCTTCTTCTATCATGACGAAAGGTCTGGAACGAGCTGCTCTAGCTTCATTATTTGGCAAAAGATGCATGGCAACTGGTTGGATGAGATTCCTTCAGGATATATTATTTGGCAAAAGATACATTATTTGGTTTCATTTTTCGCCATTTTGAAATTTTCTCAATCCTGTTGTGCATGCGATTTTGAATTGTAAAATTCGCTTGGTATATGTTTAATTAATTATCAATACAAATGCTAGTGTAACATATATGGTACTATTATTCACTCAGAATCCGTCATTATTAGCTTCTGTTAATATAATTCAAGCCCCTGAAAGGTGCGCCATTAGAGAACTTCTCATCTCAATAACTTTATTTACGAATGAAGTTAGAGCAGCTTGTTTCAGGCTTTTTGCCATGGCAGAAGAAAAAGAGGAGGTAGGAGAAGAAGAGAAAAAGAATAAAGATATTTTAGTCATTAATTATTTAGAATGATAAAATTAAAAATTAATGAAGTTTAGAATGACATTATTACAATTTTAAATTTTGGAATGACATTTTTTAAATTTAAATATTTTAGAGTGGCAAATAACCAATTTTTTCTTTTATAAAATACAAACATTACATATTAATTATTACTTATTACTTATTATTTTATAAAATATATATTATAAACATTTATAAAAAAAAATAAACATTAAACATAAGTGGTAAGTAAATTTGAAAATAAATTTTAAATAAATTTTGTGTCAATATAGCAACTTAACATATGCAGAAAATCAGCTGAATTAAAAATATGTGATTAAAAAGAAAAATTGAAAAATTTGTCCGGATTGAACCATTGTATTAATCCCACAAGTGAAAACAACACGTGAAGAATTGTTCTTATATATTATACCATCATGTACATTTGTTGAAATATAAAGAGAGAAAGAGAAAGAAACAATCTCACGTTGGGTGAGAGGGAAGATTCTCTCTGATAAGTTTGAAGTGTGGGGCCCGCTCAAGAGAGAAGAATGGGAACAAAAAAATTATTTACTATAATGGGTGAAATCATATTTAATCATGACAAATATTCATTTTATATACTAACCATAATTTTCAAAATAAAATTTACTTTGTAGCTATTTTTTTTCATAAACATGCAGAATTAAACAAACACAAACACAAAAATTAATTAAACAAACACAACATAATAATAAAAGAAATTAATTAAACTAAAAATGCTTAATTTTAATAGATTAAGCTAATATTAAGTGTGTATAGTCAATTTACTCATTTAAACATTTTGAGTATATAATATATACAATTATATTGATTATAATTAGTAATTAGTATCAATACACTAATTTTAGTATTACATGTCCTATAAAAAGAAAAAAGAAAAACAAATTAACATCCTAACAATTCCATGCATTTGCCGAACACCTATACTCTAAAATTTCTCATAGATTAAATAACTTTAGTTTTGACAAATTGAAATTTCTATTCCCAAATGAAAAATTCCTATTCTCTCTAAATTTTCATGCTGCCGAACAGGCGTCTGAGCTCCGGATTTTGAACCTTACAATTTACACTATTTTGGGAATTACTTGGGAACATAAATAAGTCAGTGCAGGAAATTATAGACCATCCGAACATGTTTAGAAAAAAAAGTGGGAATTAATGCAAAATCCCATCCATTCCTACTAAAACCTTGACTGCCAAACATGCCTTGAAAGAGTATTGGATTGGTACCGGGTTGATACAAGATTGGTACACGAAGGATTACAGAATTAAGGGATACTAATATTCTGCCATTTAGGGTTATTATTTTCTTTGATACATCAATGCAAATATTATGAACTTCAGCCCATGCAAAGAATGCAAATGATATTTTTGAAAATAATCATTCATGAAAAAACAAAAATCATCTTCCCATGCAAATATTAAGGCATGAAAATAAATAGATGGGCTCACGTTCGCTCGCTTTGCAAAATTTAATGGAACCCAAGTTTGCTAGCTTCGTACATAGGTAGAACGGCCGGCATATGCATAGGCCAAGAGGATTAAATTAATGCACGCCTTTTGCACTTAATCGATCGTGGCAAGAAGTAGATATACGTATTAAATATCATCGAACTTATGCAATTTTAAAACCGGGCCTAATTAATCTAGGCTATCAGATTAGATATATTCACATTGAGCGAAATAGTTCTCTCTTCATTATCGCTCCAAGTGACAATGATACACAAAAGGAAATTATTAAAATAATTTATTTCATTTGACTTTTATTGGAGACCGGCGCGCGTATGATCATATTTATCTTTTTGTTTTTTAAGAAAAAGACGAAGATACAGCTTTCTAACTTTTTATTAATTTGAGTTTCAAATTCCCTATATTCTAGTTGTCATTAAATCAAAAAACTAATATTAATAGTCATATTTAATGAATATGTATTTGTTCAAAACACTTTGAACAAAATTTCATCCTAAGCAGGATCTAAACTGTCCACTTTGCAGTAAAATTCAGACAAATTATTTAGAATTTCGTTTAAAATTGCACGCATAAATTTTAACACAATTAATTATATAGTTTGAATCCGACTTTAGTTAAAGTTTGTCCGAAGCATTTTGAACAGAATCCAATTCCATATATAATTCTTGAATTTGTCATTAATTGTGGCCGTTGGTGTGGGAGCAAACAATACATATATATATATAGTAATCAAAATGAGCAACTCCCATGCACATGGCGTGCACATGGGTCATAATGTAGGTTTGTTGTGCAGCTAATTTACTAGTAGTTTATTAAAGGACAAATGTTTTTGACTTTTCAAAAATGATTTGTTTTAGTCTGATATACGTGTGGAATGAGCGAGGCTATCAATTATATATTCTAAAGTACAGACAACTATTGCCAGGGAGGCCCCCACATATTCGAATATATAATTGTTTGCTAGTAGTCTAGGAGAGGCAAAAAAGCTTGTAGCTGGTGGCTGAGTCGCATTTGATTCGCTTGCAAACAGCTTGCTTGTTACTGAATCGAACTGTTAATGAGCTAGTTCGTCACTAGCTCGGTCCATAATTATCGAGTTCAAGCTGAGACCTAACTTGCTCGTCAGCTTGCGAGCTATCTAGACTAAGCATCAATTTATGAATTTGTATGAATTTGTGTGAATTTTATACTGTCTATCTCGGCTCAACTCGATCCAAAAAGTTTGTTGAATTTATTTTATTCTTAAAACAAGATCCAGCCATACCCAGTGAGCCAGCGGGCTAACTTGTCACGAGTTCAAGCTGATCGGATGCCCTAGGTCCAGCTCGCTCGGCTGTAGATCGGTCCAAAATTAACAAGCTGACTTAAGGCCTAGCTCGGACTGAACCAGCTCGTTGACACCCCTAGCTGTACATATGTATACTTTCTATAATAGTAATGTTTCGTATTCTAAATAGAGCTATAACGATGCATTAACAATGTTATAGTGTTTTCAAATCTTAAAAACTAATTAAGTTATGAGATAAAATGAGTTAATTTAGCTACGACTGTTATAGTAATAATAGCGGTTTGTCATAGCGCGCAATGCAAATAACGAATGTTATACTACATAGGTTTTATTTGAAAACCCAATTAAAAATTTCTTTTAAGAAACAAATTATTTTCAAGACCGAGATTATTTTTGCTTTTTAATAGAAAATAAATAAATAATTTATTTTATGATACTTAAGTTATTTTGAATATAAATATATAGATAATTTATGTCATGTATGATGCATAGGTTATTTTGAATAGTTTATAATATTATTAGAGATATTTTAATAGCAATTTGAATTTTTTATTTGTTCAATATAAATATTATAATTTCTTGATCAATTTGAATAGCACTATTTATTTTGTGTTCCAACCATATCTCATATCTTTATCTATGTTCTCAAAGATCAAATAGAGAATATAATATTTTAAAAAAAACACGCTATGTATGATAGCTTCCGTTATTAGCGATAATATTGTTTAAGCCATTCTGCAATGACGCGATAATCGCTATTAGAACTTTAGTAGTGTTAGTGGCACTACTATTTTACCTTTTTTTTATTGTATGTTGACTGTCACGATTATTTATGATATAATTCACATATAATATATTTTTTTTAGTAAATTTTAGTGCAAATAAAGATCAAATGTTAATTGTCAATATAACTTTTAATAGATTTTTCATAAAATTTTGGATTTTGAGTAAAATAAGTCAATCTATAATGTTGTAAACTTTCAACAATATAATAAAATCTTTCAATCTTATAATATGTTTATAAAAAACCTGAAAATTATGAAAAATATACAAATAATGAATACGGCATAATATATAATTTTTTTATAAAACTAACTTTAAAGAAATAATATATTATAATAATGTATGAGAAAGAAACAACTTTTAAACAAAATAATTTTTATATATAACTTTTAAGAAAAAATAATACTATAATAAAAACATGGAAAGATACAGCTTTGATTTAAAGAAAATAATAAATAAAAGGTATAATTATCTATATATTATAAAATATTTAGATATATTGTGCTCATAAAATTACTAATAGTGTTAATATCATAATCTCCATTCTATGCACGTAGCTGTCCTGATCTGCCAATGACTGAGATCGAAAGATGAACTTTTAAATTAAATATCAGTCTTTCAATCACATAATCTATCTTATTTTGATTAAATACATCTATTTTATGTGGAGAAGTCTAAATTTAGTTAAAAATAAACTCGCCACAAGAACTGCAACATGGTTTGTCACAATTAAAATTGAATGAATCCCTAACGATCTGTTTTCTTATTTCTCTTTACAACTATCTCCAATTCATGCACTTAAATTATTTCTTTATTTCTCTATTTTCTCCATTTGATTTCTACTTTTCCTCTCCATAGTTTCGACAATAAAAATGAAAACTATCATATGTTTTCGGATTTTGGTTAGGACTACTGTATCTTTGTGAATAGATAAATAACAGATCTTGTGCTGATGGAAACAATCATATATTTTTGTTTAGAATATATATATAGAGAAAATCCTTATTTGAATCATTTAATCATATATTTTCCAATTTTATTTATTTACATATTATTTCTCCTCTAAATCGTTTAATAACATGTCTTACTTGTGGAGAAAATTAGATATTAAATCGCAATTATACTTCAAGATTTTTCTTTATATTATATTTGATATTTTTTTTTCATTTGTTGTTGTTTCTTTTATTGTTATTTATTATTTGGTTATCTATTTTTTCTCATGTGTCTTTTATTTTTATTTAAATATATTTTTTCTTAATTTTTTGTGAATATCAAACAAAAAGGTCTCTTTATATTTTATTCAATCTTACAATATATTTCTATTGCAACGCACAGGCACGATACTAGTTACCTATTAGGCAAGCTTTTAGCAAATTTTGGGGATGCTATATTAAGGATCTATGTACTTTAATGCTTAACACTAATGGTCATGTTTGGTTGTGGACTAAATAGTGAAATAAGGGTTTTAGGTCTCACTTATTTCACCAAACATAGTTTAATTGAGCCGGACTAAGACGGAATAAACCGATCTTTAGACTAAACTAAATTGGTCTAAACTAACCCACATCTCTAGGTGGTTTAATTTTAATTGAGTATGAGGCCTAACTTTTCATTATTTTTATTATTTTTTTTTATCAATTTTTAAGGAATATAAAATAAGCAATTTTTTTTAATTTATTTATAAGAAAACTTATAACTTTATCAACTATAGAATCAATATTTTTTTAAATGGCAGAACTTTCTAAATCAACAAAATATGTAATCTAGAAAATAATTAAATAAAATATGTTTTAAATTGTACTACAAAATAATAAATTTTTTGTTCATCAACCTAACACATTTTTAACAAATAAATTGGTACACGTATAACTTTAATTAAATAAGATTCATTAAATACAATGTGCTTCTCTAAGATATAGAATTAATTTATACATAACTCATTTTCTTGTACAATTTCTTTCAATCAAAACAAAAAAGAAAAATACGAAGAATAGTTTTATTATTGATATTACAAATTTTGTAAGACAAAATAATTTGTAATATCAAATCATGTCTTAAGCCATCAAATTTTTATCAAACAAGGAATAATTTAAGTCAATGTATAACTTTAGGTATCAACCAAACATGAATAATTTAGATGGCGTAAGTTGAAATAATCAAGTTAGACTTAGTCCACAACCAAACATCACCAATATGTATATTTATGAAATGGGTCAAAAATATCCTACGGAAGCTAAATCTTTCCAGAGCCAAAAATTCTGTAACAAAACATATATGTTTTACTAATCGAACAATAAAAACAGGTTTCTTATTCAACATAATTTGTTGTGTTGAAATATTTTAAAAAAAAAATCCATAGCCCACAAATCATCACTTCGATTCCTTATTCTTAAACCTGCGATGAATCAAATCAATATGGATAAACATAAATGAATATGGTTATCCCTTCTCTCTTTCCTTTCCATTTTTTGTGTACCCACTTCTGAAGCATGCTCTTAATCCAAAATATGTTTCATACTAAATAACACAGTGAATGACTAAGTTATCTGACGTCATATACCTTTTTTTGCATGTTGCTCTTTTTTGTTATTCTGGGACAATTTAGTTGCAGCTTCGAGATCCAATAGAGTAGATGCACCGGGCCGTCACATTTCCAGAATGTGACTTGTTCATCGTTTTCTTTTTGCACGGACAACTGTCGCATTCTAATTTAATTTCCTTTTAGTTCATCAAGTTTTACCCGCTAACGTATCCAAGAAGAGTTATATTCACCAAAATTATTGCAATGACCGGTTCAATATTCATCCACTGGCCAGTGCGCATTACAAGGAAGTCCAACGTGCCTTAGACCAATATACCTGGGTAATAAATTCAGAAAAAATCTAAATGCAATTGAAGTCGACCATGATGTTTGTTGCATATATATGCATTTAAGAATGTTCCTCTCCAAAATAATTATGCAATGACTAGTTCAGTATGACTTTGATACATTGCAGGTTTAATAATTCATTAATTGTCGAGAGCTAATGAAAGTATTTAATTTTAAGGATGCGACTTAAATAATTCATGAAAATAAACCATTAATTGCCAAGTTAAATAATTCTTTATTTGTAAACAAACATGTCATAACCGGGTCCACTTTCCAAGGTATATGCGACTTTGAAACAACTGATAATTCATGAAAATAATAAATTACATTAATATCGACATTGCTAGCTAGTGCTACACACGTATATTAATAAGAAAAAAGTTACACATTCATCGAAAATATAAAGTTTTCAATGTAATTAATTTTGGTGAATCAATTTTTTCCTTAAATTTTAATCCAGAACCTGCAATGAACTATAATTTTACTATCATATTAGTATGAGCTTCTCTTAATGTACAAGAAAGCTAATTGTTGAGATTTGTGGTTATTTTGAACTTATTTTATTTTATTCTTGAACACTGAATTTGGGAAAAACATTTGATTCTTTTAGGGCATTAAATTAATGACGCTCTAAACTAACTTGCACTACAAGCAGTATAGTAACCGATTACATTTACACTTAATAGGTTTTAGATTCAAATCCAGTGGACATATATAGTCTTGTACGTCTGAGCCTTCTTTATTTCTTACAAAAGAAATCATAAAAAATGATTAAGGTTCAAGTTATTAAATTAACAGTCATGTAATTTTTATTTTCTAAAGATTATAACAAATTTTGAAGAATGCTTGTGTTTGACATATATATAATCTGATAGCTAGCTTGTCGGGCTAAGAGTTAACCTGCATAAATCTGAATTTTTGTCCACATGCGCTCTTCTTGAAGAAATTCAGCAACTGGCACGCATAATAGGATGCAATGCTAGAAAATTTCTATTTCAGTACTTAGGCATGCCCCTCTCCAACATAAAATTGCAAAGAATTCACTATATGCCCCTAATTAAAAAAATATCGAGCAAATTGACAAAATGGAAAGCATCAATGCTATCCATTGGAGGCAGAGTTACATTGTTGAATGCAACATTAATGGCCATGCCGATATATATGATGCAGACTTTCATGTTACCGAAATGGGTTATACAAAAAATTGATCAGATTCGGAGGAAGTTTCTATGACATGGACATATATAAGAATCAAGAAGCCAAATGTATGTGTTTGGCATCATGGGAAGTGGTTACAAGATCAAAAGAACTGGAAGGATTGGGGGTTAAAAACTTGGAAACAATGAACCATGCATTGTTGGCTAAGAAAATGTGGCAGTGGCTACATGTTCAAAAACCGGCATGGATGCAAATTGCACAATTGATGAACACCTCAGTAAGGCCATGGAATATGTCATCAGCCTCTCCATTTTGGAAGGCACTTTCAAGAATTCGAGACTTTATTCTCATCTCAGTTAGCTTCGAGCTGGGACAAGGCACACACATAAACTTCTGAGTAGATCAGTGGATGGATATGCCGCTAAGAAATAAGTTTCCAAACTTATATCTGCACGTGGGGGAGAACCAACAAACAGTACAGCAGGCACTACAAGACAATCAGTGGGAGGTGCATATCTCGGATAATCTATCATTACTGGCACAAGAATGAAAGATTCAAATGATGCACGAATTGGCACAGTACCATACAACCACATGAGCAGTGTGACACACCAAGATGGAAATGGACCAAGGAAGGTTAGTTCACGGTCAAATCTTGCTACCAGGCGATGGAGGAGGAGGGTCCATATGTAAAAATGCAGGTAAGCAAGATATGGATAATCAAGGCACCGATGAGAGTAATAGTATTTACTTAGTTATTAATGAGAAATAAAATTCTCACTATTGACAATCTCATGGCAAGAGGATGGGAAATGACAAATATGTGTTATATGTGTAGAAACCAATCTGAATCTGTCCAATATTTATTTGGAAATTGTACAATTGCGGTACAGGTGAGACAAACCTTGAGGCAAATTAGAACAACCATACCACAGGGTGCAGCCTTTGATAGAGGAAAATTTAAATGGGTGTTGACAAAAGAATTATCTTATTCTTAGACAAGTGCAAATCACAATTTGTTTTGTGCTATGGACAGAAAGTGTTGTTCGAGCAATAATCTTATTCGTCTATTTAACTAATTTATAAAAATATACAATTATTAAATTTTATGATTTCTTCTATTTTTTGAAAGATATGTAGGTTTAAGTCAAATGGAATTGCATTATGGAATACTTGGATTGAAGAAATCATGAAGACACTTATCAAGAATTCAAATTATAAAATCAGAAACTTGATAAAGTAAGTTTGAGGCTGTTTAAACAAGGATCAAACGTTGTAACGATTTAGGCCTGTCAAAAATACTGAAGAAACAGTTGATCAAACTCAGAAAATAAATTAAAACATTATAACATTTTTCACAAAACGTTGTAACGTTTTAGTAATGTCAGAACTGCTGAAACACAATTGTGCAGAATCAATATGAAACGTTACAATGTTTTACAACTGTTGTTACATTTTATCAATGTTAGAACTGCTGAAGCACAGCTGTCCAGAATCTCCTTGAAACGTTGTAAAGTTTTAAGAATGTCAGAGCCTTAAGCACAGCTGTATCAGAATTCAAAATTCAAACAAACGTTGTAACGTTTGTCAATAGTTACAACGATTTACTTAAATCATCGTTGTAACGTTTGACAAAAGTTGTAATGATTTAATTAATTCTGAGCTTTAGAAATTTCTATTTTTGATCAACATTTTTCAGTGCAAATCGTTATAACGTTATACAATCGTTGGTAACGTTTTGATCGATTAGCTGAGCTATCAGAAAATTAAAACCCTAAATCGTATTTTGAACTAAAACGTTGTAATATTTTTTAAAACATTGGTAACGTTTTAGCTCACTTAGCTCATTTTTGAGCTGTCTCTATAAATAGAGCTTTGGGTTTTCTTTCCAAAGAATCTTAGCCGATCCTAAACTTCTAAAACGCAATTTTCTAAGAGCTTTAGTTACTCCATTGTTGTGAGAGCTTAAAACTTCAAAATCCCTCAAACTATCTCAAACCCACTTCACTAATCTCAAGTTAGATTAGATTAGAGTGATCTATTGAGTGTTTCTCTTGAGTAGCTTAAACTTAGAGACCTGGTTTTTATCTTTAAGAGGCACTTCCCTTAGGTGTAAGGGCTCGTCAGCTCTCATTTCTAGTTGACCGATTGACTTTCCGCTTGGATTGTAAGGACTCAACGGTTCATAAGTTGTAATCCTTTCGTATTGGGTAATAGAAAGGTGCACCTAGAAGAGGTTGCGAAGTCTCAGAGTCGTAGGCCTTTATTTTGCCGAACTCCATTATCATCCCGCGTGTCAAATTTATCTAAATTCTTCTATTTACTTTTAATTGCAATTATTTTCAGTTTTAGAGCAATTAGTGGTGCCCCTAATTCAATAGAAAGGTGTGCTAGAGTTTTTGCCTAATTTAATAGAAAGGTGTGCTAGAGTTTTTAGACAACAAAATTAGACAACAAGGCAGATTGCTGCATAGATTATACAGGAATTTGATGCATGGTTCAGATAGCAACAACAAGTGCAGCAGCAAGTGCCGCAACAATAGACTATCATTTAAATTTAATTTTCTTATTTCCTTTTTCATTATGTTTTATTTACTTTGACATCTTCCTTTGAAACCTTTATTTGTAATAGTACTGGACACCACTGGTGTCATTTTAATCAATGAAATATAGAGGCATCGACCTCTGCATTTCTTCTTCAAAAAAAATAATAATCTGATAGCTAGAACAAACATATATATATATATATATATATATATATGGAGTTGGCTATACGGTGCTATGCGTAACATAGAGGGTCTCCGTGCAACGGTTTAATATTTGAGTTTTCAAAATCCTAACGGTCGATTCGTACCGTTCAACATGATCTCCATATGAATATGTACTTGCAAACCAAATTTTACATTTTTTAGAATTTTTTTACTATTTTTTTAGATAGGTAGAAAATCACTTGATTTGAATGGTACAGAATTTTCAGATCAAGTGTTTTTCCACCTATCTAAAAAAATAGTAAAAAAATTCTAAAAAATATAAAATTTGGTTTGCAAGTACATATTCATATGGAGATCATGTTGAATGGTTCGGATCGACCGTTAGGATTTTAAAAACTCAAATATTGAGCCGTTGCATGGAGGGCGTCTATGCTATGCGTAGCATAGTAGCATTTTCCTATATATATATATATAATATGGCTAATTTGTTGCCGACAGCACTTCAACCGAAGTGCTTACGGTGCCATATTTTAGTATTTGATATTCAAACAACAAATTCAAACAATTAGATATTCAATCTATATTAAAATCTGCTTGGAGACCAAATTTTATATTTTTTGAATTTTTTTTACTATTTATTAAGCTGGTTTGAAAACCGTTGTTTTCAATGCTGGAACCATTTAATAAAAACAGCGGTTTTCAAACTAGCTTAATAAATAGTAAATTTTTTTTAAAAAATGTAAAATTTAGTCTCCAAGCACATTTTAATATAGATTGAACATCTAACGGTTTAGATTTGTTGTTTGAACATCAAATACATATTTACCGTATGCACTTCGTCAAAATGCTGTCGGTAGCAATTTAGCCATTTGACGATGAGCTGTTAAAAATTATAATTTACATCGTGTATGGGTCGGTAGCTAGGTTGTGTATAATTGATAAGTTAATGACACACCTTTTTACTCCAAATATTAAATATATTATTATATGTATGAAATCCTTTTATATATATATCCTTCTATCTCATCTGTATAGTATTTGATAAAGTGAATTTAGGGGTGCTAATGAGCGGTAACTCGCTGAAAACTCGGCCCGGTCCATTCATTATTTCATTAAAGTCCGACTCAGCTCGGCTCAATTTTGAAGAGTAAAGCCCAACTCGACTCGGTCCATTAGACTCTTTAGGCTCGGCCCAAACTCGGCTCAAACTCGGTCCAAACTCGGCCCATACTCGGCCCAAACTCAAAACCCGACTCAAACTCAATTAATTATAATATATTTCAAACTCAAACTCAATTAATTGTAATATATTTCAAATTTCAGATTTGGAGAAATATATATGAATTTAGTGCCAACTGCCAACCAATTAACAAAATAAAAACAAAATTTGATGATTTAAGAAAAACAGATGATAGAACTAAAAAATGATACCATAAACAAGAGAACTCCTTTACATATAAAACATCAGCAAGACCAACTAAAGAAGCAAAAAATTGAGTTCAAATTGTTAAAAAGAATATATATTAATATAAAAATAGATTTCCGAGTTAAACTACCAACTAACCTGTTCTGACTATCCCTCCTCCTACTTGATGAGGTTCACTGGGTACCTCTACCAACAATGGAGCTTTATCAAACCCCTCTTCTCCCATTGATTGGACACATTTTTTTCATGTGATTTTGATCCAATGGTGAGCCTAAAAATTGAGAGATGCGAGAAATCCAAAAACAACAAATAAGTTCAAATTATAATAGTAAACTAAACAATCCATAAATTCAAAAACAACAAATAACCAGAATTAAAAAATAACAAACAATCCGTGAATTAGAGACACAAAACTCTTCACATTACAATTCAAAACTCTTCACATTACAAAAACATATAAAACTAAAGCTAGAACCTTCATCTTTTTCAATTGTCAGGCGATTTTCTTTTTTCAAACCAAGCACTCCACAAAATATCATAGCACTCGATGATCCTGTGACATTTTATAAAAGAGCAGATGATTACTTAAATTAATTATTTCTAACAAAAAAGAATAAATGTGACTTATAGATTATGATGTTTAACCATTACATAAATCCTAAGTTGATCAATCTAAAAAAGGTTATGATGAGATGTGAATTTCAAATAAGATTTACATTTTAAAGAAAATTATAAATAAAGTATTTACCTCTAACACTAATCAATTTGAAGCTCTCATCAATAGAGGCAAACCAATCCTTTGAACAAAGGAGTGCCTCGACTGTCTCCGGTGTCATAGAACTCTGCATGTGATCTGTCAAGCGATCCGCTGCACTAAAAGCTGACTCAGATGCAACGGTTGACACTTGAACCGCCAAGAAATCCCTTGCCATTTTTGCCAAAGTTGGATACAATTCCGAATTTCTTCTCCACTATTGCAAAATATCAAATTCTTCATCGGACTCTACCACTACAGGATCTTCCAGATAGTTATCCAACTCGGATCTCTTTTATCGCGATCGACGGCTTCGAGAACGAAACTCCTGAAAACTAATCTCAAGCTTCTTTTGTTTCTCGTTTTGACATTCCACTTGCAGTGACATACTAGTTGTCGCTTGGCCAGTTTTGCTCTCATATTCCTGGTACCATTTTTTAAGCAACTTCTCCACACATTCAACTTCTCCTCAAAGTCTGACGCCCAATAGCTCTATACTAGGGTCTTAGTGATCTCATAGTCGGTTCCCAAAACTGACTTTCAATGACCGAAAATGGTATCTCAGCATCTATGAACAACATCGTTATGAGATCACGAGTCAAATCAGAATCATATTTAAAACTAGAGAAGTCCCCTCCTTTACCTGACGAGAACATCTCTCTTGCTTCCTCGTTGATTTGTGTGCATGCATTAGTGATATGCCGATTTAGGTGAGAAGTTCCCAAAGTAGGACCATGAGATAATACTTTAGAGCAATGCATTCACACAACCGAGCCGTCTTCTTTTTGCTCGAAATGGTTCCATGCATTGAATCTCTTTTTTTTCGGTTTTGCCTTACTCCAATCGTTCCACTTTGAGAATCTTCGACTACAGGGTTTGGTTGCGAATGAGATTGAGACATTACGGGAGATTGCTACTTCAAAAAAAAGATCAGTATTAGATATTTTGATATAAATTAAAAAAAAATATCTAATTTTTTTAACCCTCACCACTTCATAGTTCATACAAAAAGACTAATATTTTTCTGGTAAATCTGGAATACGAAATCAAAATAATAATGGAAACCTGATCTTGGTTAAATTGAGCACCAAGCTCATGAACTCAAATATAAACTTAGAGGCAGTAAACACAAATTCTCACAAGTTCTTTCAAGTTCTACAATCTTATACAAACAAGTTCTACAAGCTCATAAAACAAAATAGCCTATTAAGATTGGGCTTGACTTAAACATTTAAGTCCAATGACATGGTTAAACACAACTGACTCAAGTTAATGTTATAGAAGCATGGATCTTGTTATGATGCAAAGCATATAAACAAAGCTTCAGTACAGCGAGCTATACTTTGTTTAAAACCTTGATTTAGCTTTCAAATTAGATTGCAAGTATACAACCCTTATCGGATGGTATAATCAGGTATCGATCCACAGGGAACGGTTCAATTTTGGATTCTCGCTTTTCCAGCTAAGTACTAGAAGTAATAAGATGATTTGGTTTGTTTATATTTCCTAAATTTGATAACAGTAAATGATAGCAATTAAAAGTCTGAATTTACTTGATAAAAGAAAAATGAAGTTTCCAGGGTTTCAGACTTTGTCTTTCAACTCTGCCTCTCTGATCCCTTCACGCGAGTCGCATACTTTAGCATGCGACCCGTGTGATGCGACCCGCGTGCTCTCACATGCGAGTCGCGTGGACCTCGAGTGAATGTAGCATGTGTCTGATCTTTAGCTATTACTTGTGTAAGGATCCATTGACCGTACCTAAAGTTCCTAAATCTCAACTCTCGTTGAATGACTTAATGAATTTGGTAAGAAAATACAACTTCACCTTCTTAGATCTCAAAACTCTAAGAGTATTCAATTCTAAGTCATTTGTCTGGTTTACTAAAGGTATCCACTATCTTTCAATAAATGGAAATTTCACTTCTCAGTTACTATTGATCTCACATCTCAGATCAAAGATCTACCTCAAATACTTGATCTAAATGCACAAAAAACATCAAGGCCTAATTACTAGAAGAGATGCTATAGACATTCAACAGTAGACAACAAGATTCATTCAAGCAATTTCAATCAAGCAATGGAGAAAATAATCAGACAAATAAACACAAATATAATCTCAGATCTAAACATCATGCATTACAAAACAGAGTTTCAGACTACATCTTAACCCTAGAAATTAAAAGATCTACTCAGTCATGATCAAGAAAGAAAGAAAGTAAGTAAAGAAAGAACAAATCATGATAAAATCCGAAGAAGAAAGAAAGATCTGTGAAGCTCTCCAATCTTCACTTATCCGTTCT
>CAXKVR010000602.1:0-22844 GCA_964058845.1 Carex sylvatica
TGCTAGCTTGACTATTTTGTAAATTATGCATAAAAAAGCTCTAGTCAAATCCATGTTTAGAGTACAATTGACTTTGGAATTTTCTCAATATGAAAAATAGAAGAAAGAGAGTGGAAAGAGGAGAAAGGATGAACATAACCTAGCTAAGAAGAGCAAGGATAAAAAGGTGACTTCTAATCCCGAGCCTTCAAGTTTTGAATGTTATCCAAAATTTTAAACAGTATGATATTACCTGGTTAAATTTGTGGCAAGCCAGTGGTAGATTAACTATTGATATGACACCAGAAGAAGCTAGCATATGCCTGGTTTGAATCAAATCTGAATTCTCTATAAACTGTAACTAATATAAAATTATAAGGGAAAAGTGCTTTGCTCCAGAACCAGACATCTAAAGTTGGTTGCTTGATTACAGAAAACAGAAATTGCAGTTTTCATCTCAATAAAACAAATGAACAAGGCTTAACCTAAATCTGCAAATATGCTCAGGAGTCTACTAGTACTAGATATAAGTACCAAAATCAAATGCAATATGCAATTAGGACCTATTTGCTAATTGTGACTAATGAAACTGTAATTTCAGGAAAAGGTCTCAGATTCGTCGACAAAACCAGCATCTAGTGTAGTGGGTCGATCCAATATGCCCTCATACCAGCTTCCTGTTCTTCCCATTGATGATGATGATATACCGCTTAAAAGTATGTTTTTTTAAAACAAAAAGTTTATTCATAGGGATTATTTGATCAATTAATAATTTGTGCAACCTAGCAACTAATAAAACTGCAGACCAATATCTATTGTGACATTGATGAAAAATGTATATATTCCAACCTTCGATTCCTCAATTGCACGAAACATTTATTGTGAATATAAGTTCCATTCTTTAGTCTATTGAAGTAGAGTCCTGTTAATATTCTTTTGTGTTCAGCAATAGGAGGGCCAACTGGAGATCTCCTGGAGAATAATGCTCAAGCATTAAATCAGATCTCTTCTAACATTACTAGCATGCAGGTGCTTTTCTCTATCAGCCCTCTGTTTCCGCAAGATGTTTCTTTCACACTAATAGTTTTTGGGGTTGAAGTTCTTATAGAGATTTTCATTTTTGGTGGCAGATTCAGGAGAATATCAAACTATTCTGCAAAACACGAGATAACATCCTTGCTATCTTGAAAGAGTATGCATTTAGTGTTCCTTTTCTACTTAAAATTTTTAATATTAGAAGTTTTGTTTTCTTGTAGATTTAGATATTACCATACCAACTGATACCGGCATAATCGAGCCAGTAGTGTATCAGCAGGATGTATAAATATACATGGAACCCAAATCTCACATAGTATTTGTGATGCAGGATGAATGATGTACCGGACATAATGAAGCAGATGCCCCCTCTTCCCGTCAAACTTGATGAAGAACTTGCTAATTCTATACTCCCGAGAAATAATGCATCCATGAAATAGAGACACGTCCTTGTCTGTGCATATTTATCATGCAAGTATTGCAAGTTAAAAGTAGATGCGACAAATAAAACACGAAAGCAGCAACCTGACACAGGTTTTCCTACCAGCTAAATCAGAGGCTGGTTTAATTTGTAGATCTTGGTTACACCACCAACAATCCTTTTACTGCCCCCCTTTTTATGTTTTTTTTTTCTCTTTGTTTGGTTAATTGTCTAGGTGATCTGCAAATAATGTTCTGTTATGGACTTCTTAAATGTTAAGATGTCTATGTTAGTTTTTGTAGATGCTATGTCTAATAAATTATTTTTTGTAAATCATAGCTCGTTAGACTAGAAATGTAATAAGTTGCTTCATGTTATTCTCTGGTTGGTAGATATTTTTTAATGGGCTCTTCAGATTGGATCAAAATAAATGTTAGGTTCAACACGCTGTTGTCGAATAATTGAGATATTTTATTCTTTAGTTAAGAAAATGCAATAATATTAACAGTTATCACCTATTGAGCAGCATTTATCTTAGTCAATACATGGCAGAAGCTGATTTGACTTTTTCTCTTTATAATGATCATCAACATTATTAGTTTATTACATTGCATAACCAAGGTTGGAGAACCTTTGTAATATAAATGAACTTGCATCTGCTATGATGCACGACTGAAATCTTGAGAAAAAGAAAGAGCATAGTCACACCAACAAATTAAATGATCGAAATATATTCACAAACAAAACGAAAAGACATTCTTGGTATGAAATTTACAATTCAAGTATGCAGCCAGCTGATTATGAATGTTTTTCGAAAGGCAAAATCAACCTTTTGCAGATTTACTGAGCTCTCTTTCGAGCTTTTTAATCTTTGAGTCTTGTTCCTTGAGCAAGTTTTCAAGTTTTTTTGACTTCACTTCCTGTTCTTTCAATAAAAGAGTCATCGTTCTCATATCCAATGCTCCTGACATTTCATCCAAACTCTGTGACTGCTTGCCAAAAATAAAATGATGTTAACAATTTAACATGGCCAGTTTTATGTATTGTACTAATGGTTACCAATTTGTATCTAGCTATAAAAAATCAGTGACTTTATTTTATAAAGATGATGGTGTGGACCAAGCCATATCCTATTCATGTCATTTTCTATGTTTGATCTCATAACTGAGGGTTTGGTGCAACTACTGATCCAACTGAATACCATGGTAATATCCTAATTCTGAATTCTGGCATATGCTATTAATACATAATCCACTGCATTCTGCATAGGACATAAATGAGGGAGTAATAGAATGATAACTTCTTTTGATGTACTGCACCATACCAAGAGTACCCTATCCATGTCATCAGTGTTGTATGTACAATTAGCTAATTGAGACCTAATTAATGCATGATTTTTGGTAAGCACACTTTAATGTATTTCACGGAATATAATTTTACTAGTTAATCTATTTTATGGAAAGGACTATGGACTGATTTAACATGATATTCTTTTTTTGGTCTGTAGAACTAATTTTTTGGGGACAAATTCAACCTTTTTATTCTGGAAAAATACTTTTGGAAAAAGAAAAAAACAGTTTGATTTATTTAAATTCTTTTCATATGAACAAGTGATTAGGGATTTGAGTTTTGGAAAAACATGGCAAAGAACACAAGGGAAAGAAAAAAATTGAAAAGAGAAGGGGTTCAGATTCAGAAGAGATTCATTTTTATATAGTTCCTTAATGAGGCAGTACTCAGTTTGAAAATGCTAGGAAATATGAAAATTTAAATAAAAGGGCAGAACTGTAAAAGTGGTCATTTAGTGTAAAGAATTGATATAAATTAAACGTATTTGCAAAATAATTTGTACGAGTAAAGAGTGCTCTAAGCAGAAATGGTAAGCTCAAATGGAAATACTACCTTCTCCAGAAGTTGCACACGCTGCTTCAAATCCTCGTTAAAATTTCCCTGTCTCTGCACTGCCCGAAGCACACAAATCAGGTGCTGTTGCACATACTCACCACAGTGTTTCTCAAGAGAGATGCAAGGGAAAGCCGACTCACATCCAACATTGTAAAAGGGGCAATTGATAAGCCGCATTTTACAAATTGTACTGCAATGCTTCTCCATTTCATACCGTACAACCCACTCACCACATCCTTGGTCGCATGGCAAAACTTTGAAGGGACATGTGGAATCATGGCTGACAAGTCGAATTGCAGAGAAAACAGCTCCGCACCCTTCGTTTTTGCAACTCACCGGCCTAAACTCACAATTTTCTCTGTGAAGTTCAAATTTTGATTCGGTGTCGAATTTCTCGGGGCAGTGGAAGGTCCCTTTTATGTCCATATTTCTTAGCAGAACCGCTGAAATTGATCGAAAGCTGTTAGACTCTGCAATTTGGTGGGCCGTGTCGTCGATCTTCGCCTCACGGGTCTCACTCGAAATCCAACCAGAAACTCGTACAAGCAAACTCCTCTTTGACCCAATAAAAACCTCAATCAATTCTGATATGTATTCAACTGGGTTCGTAGACGCCTTTTTAATTTGTTCTAAATTTTCATCGGCTTCAACAGAGAATTCTGATAAAAGCATTTCAGTTTTTTCAATGAGGTATTCTACCATTTCTTTACTTACTTCGGGAGCGACAGCAGTGGGTCCCCTGAACAGATCGCTGGCTGTTTTCTCCACACAAGCTGTGGCCAAACCATGGAGTAAAACTTCTTCTATTTTGTGTACAATATCAATGTCACAATGTTTGCATGGTAATAAAGAGTATTCTTCATTATTTTCTGCAACTTGTGCTTCAACTTCGGGTTCCTGTTCTATTACCAGGGAAGCTGCAACTTTGGGTTCCTGTTCTATTACCGGGGCAACTGCAACATCTGGTTCCTGCTCTATTACCGGGTCAGCTGCAACTTCGGGTTCATGTTCTATTACCGGATCAGCTGCAACTTCAGGTTTCCATTCTATTACCGGGTCATCCATTTAACTTTTATTTTAGGAGAACTTCTGTAGGATCTAATAAAAGGTAAAGGAAAGTATTTCAACAAGCATTGAAACAAAATAAGAAATTACAAAGACACATACCCTACAATTGATGAACTTAAGATCTATAATCAAGCTGGTATATATGCTGAATTTTGTTTGTATATATAGGCCAATATATGTACGGTATTATACATACCAGTAATGATACTCCCCACACCAAATTACAATTTTCTTTGTAATTACAAAGGTAGTCTCGCCTCATTTACGAGATACAACACTGAAGAACCAAACACATTTACTAATCCACGAAATATATATATAAAAAAAAAACAATGCTTAGAGTCGGATCAAGAAAATCTTGCAGTTCTGGATTGCATGCGACTAAGGTAATCAAATAGGGAAGTTGAACTTAACAATTGAAATCACATATGACAATAGTTGTTGATTTAAATTCAAGATAAACTTACATGAAAGGATTTCTCAGAAGAGGCGATTAACAAGATCTGTGGGGCGATATGATGCAGCTTCAGTGTTATATGGGAAGAGAGATCGTCAGAGAAGAGCTGAGTCAGGCGCGTGCTTCTATTTTTTCAACGATGGAATCGGTCCGTTGATGAAAAAAAAGAAGGTACTTTTTGCACTTGTACACTTCTAGAAAATGGATATTATCAACAGCTCCCTCCTAAAATTAGGAGCAAATGAGCAAAAGGAGGTACTTTTGCACTTATGCGCTTCTTTTACTTGTTTTTTACTTTTGACGAAAAGGAAATAGAAGAACATTGCTTGTTTTTCCTTATCTACTATCCTTTTCGGATGAGATAATTATTACGAAGAACAAAAGGTCTTATTACAGATATATGAAATGTTTATTATAAACATATTACTTCAAAAGTATAAAATTTTATATCGTTGCTACCATTATACTTTTTTATATAGAAAATATAGAATTATTCAAAAATATTAATTATTCAAAAATCGTTAATATGTCTCTTTCAAATAAGAGGACAGAGTATTATTATAAAAATATATATATATATAGTGAAGAAAATTTCTTTTAGAAGATTTCTTCTTTCACTTTACGTTTTTGAAGAAATAAAGTTTCAAATGGTACCTAAATGATACTTAAATAGGAACTAAAGAAAATAAAAATCGCATAAGATAGTCATCATTTAAGGGATTTTATTTTCTCTATTTCCTGTTTAAGTATCATTTAGGTTCCATTTGGTACTTCGTTTCCTCAAAAACAGAGTGAAAGAAGAAATCTTCTAAAATAAATTTTCTTTCACCGTATTTTTTTAATATAATGATACTCTGGCCCTCTTATTTGAAAGAGATATTAACGATTTTTTGAAGAAATTAATTTTCCAGGACATTGTAAATTAAAAAACTTGTCCAGTAAAATTAATTTTAAACTAATATTCGAACACCTTCTATCTACTACTATGGCTTTTTGGTCTGTTTTTTTAATAATTTTTTAATCATGGCTTTCCATATTACAAATATTGCTTCCTACAAGCAGACACTACTAGAATTTGAACTATTTGCGTGGAACAAAAAATGTTCTTTTGTATGCACTATCCGTGCAATTGATACCAACTGCATGGACATCCCATACAAATGAGTTCATACAGTTAATATTAATGGTAATGATCCTTATTTGCATTGGGCCTATACAAAAACCATACTGTCGTATGGGACGCTAATAAAAATCTGAGAGCTGACACTACCCTTCTGTTTTGTTAGTGTTTGGTTTATGTATTTGTATGAATTTGTGAAAATTATTATTTTTTCAACGAGATCTACTAACAAAAAATCTTCTTTTAACTTAAAGGACCCTTAAAAATTAAAATACTTTATTAGACACGAACCATTAATTTCATTTTTATATTATTATTTTATCTTCTTTTTATCTAAAAAGAGTTTCTCGAATTATTTATTTTCTTTTGGTTTGATTTTTCTGTTTTTTTTTCTTTTCTTGGTTGTTCCTTTATATTTATCTCAATACGACGATCAATTAATTTGTGAAGTTATAATGAACAGTTATATGTTAATAAACAATCTACTTAGTATATAGATCTATTGGCTATTGACTGTTCAAGTCTTTCTATTATGTACCAATACCAATAGGTTTATACCAGTGGCAAGATGATTTATATTATTCTTTTTACTTGTAAAATGATTATTTCTGAATATTAATATTCAAAATCGCATTGACTCAAACAAGAAAACAACTCTGAGATTATTTATTTACTTTGTTTATTGCATAGTTGTTATTTTTTTTAAGAGTAAACATAGTCGTAATTTTTTTTCTCTTGGGGTTTTGTGTGTGTGTTTATAGTAGAATTTAAGGATTAAAGTTTAGTATTTCTATTCGGTTGATCTTCTTTTTTGACAACAAATATCCACCGATTTTTTATTAGTTAGTATAAATCAATGAGTAGAACTAGGGTGTTCTAAAGTTCACTAAGCTCATTGGTGAACTCTAGTTTAAAACCCTTCAAATCAGTTTCATCAGCTTGGTGAACTTGAGTTTAAAACCCTTCAAATTGATTTTAAATGACGAATCCGAACCGTTGAAATTCACCTACCTTACGAGTGATACGTCTATATATGAAAATTTTAAACATTCGAATTAATTTAGTATAAAGTCAAGCTGTCAAAATTAGAAGATTAATAAATTAATTTTAATGCATTCATTTTTTGAATATTTTTTGATCACTTGGCTCTATGCAAAATTAATTTTTTTTACATGAAGACACATCACTCGTAAAGTAGGCGGATTTCAACGGTTCGGATTTGCCGTTTAAAACCAATTTGACAAATTTTAAATTTGAGTTCAAAAGACTTGGTGAACTTAAAAACACCCTAATTCTACTCTAAATCAATACATATATCAGTCCATACTAATACATATACCAGTACACCAATACACAATTCAGTCCATATCAATATATATATCAGAACAACTGAACACCATTTGACAAAATTAAGCAAGGAAAAAAAAAAATAGACATACAAACATAGTATAGGAGCCAACCGATTGTCGCTGTAGTAGGGTTGTTATCTTTTTTGAGTGAAGTTAGTCACAACTCACAAATGAATAAGAATGAAAAATACATTTTTTTTTCTCCACAATTTAAAATCATAAATACATATTTCAAAAAAAGTAAGTGAGAAGGTGATGTCATTAGGGGTGTTCATTGGGTCCGATTTATTCGGTTTTGAACCGAACCGAATTAGTTTGGTTCAAACGGTTCGGTTTGTTCGATTTAATGGTTCAGTTTGGTTTGTTTTTTATAACCGAATTATAACTTCGGTTCGGTTCAGTTTGGTTTAAAAATTTTCAAAACTAAAATAACCGAACTGACCGAACTTTTATATAATATGAATTTGATCCGAACCGCCCCGGTTTATTTTTAAATATCTTAATTTATTTCTTAATAATCCTATTTATTTCTAAATATCTTAGTTTATTTCTTAATACTCTGGTTTATTTCTTAATTTACTTCGGTTTATTATAAATCAATTATTTTAAATAAAAAATTAATATATTTCGGTTTGAACTGAACAAACCTAACAAACCGAAATAAAACTTCGGTTAGGTTCGGTTGCAATGCTAATTCGGTTCGATTCAGTTCTATTTTTAAAACCGAATTATAACTTTAGTTTGCCAAGTTCGGTTCGGTTTCAACCGAGAATTTTTTTTATAAACCATAAATAATTAAATGAAATTTACGATATCAACATGATTGTTTTTTTTTTAAAACTATAAGTGCTAGACAGACCGTTCGGTCCCACGCTGCCTTTTCCTTAGACCGAACGGTCTCAACTTCTTCTTTTTTTCATTTTTTCCAATTCTTTTTCATTTTTTCACGATGGATGCACAATTTCTGCCACAGAAGAACCGCCATTTTCTCCAGACCGAACGGACCGTTCGGTCTCTATTTTTTTTTCTCCAGACCGGACGGTTGGTTCGATCTCTATCTTTTTTTCTTTTTCTCCTACTTTTTCTCTCTATATTTTTTCTTCTAATATTACTGTTTCTATCATTTTTGCAACCGATTTTTGTTTGTTCCCTGTGCTTTTTGTAAATAATTTTAAAATAAAGATAAAGTAAATTTTTTAATTTTTCTAAAGAAATAATTATTACTATTTTGACTGAACCGATTTTTGTCTGTTCCGGCTTTTTTAAAATAATTTCAAAGTAAAAATAAAGTAAAATTTTTAATTTTTCTAAAGAAATAATTATTACTAGTTTGACTGAACAAGTGTTATTATTGGCTCGAGAATTTTAATTGGAGACCGAATTAAGGATTCGGTCTCCATGTAATTTTTTTTCAATATAAATATCCATCTTCTTCTTTCCTCCAACAGACAATTGATTTCTTCTTCTCCACCATTTTGACCATTTTAAGCTAAAAACCAAGCTCTATCAAAATATTGTGTTTTTACAGATCGGCCTCTGCATTGTGTTGGTAGCTTTCATCTAAAGATTGTAGTAAGTTTATTTTTTCAATTACGATCATATTTTAGGTTGTAAAATTGAAAATGATATCGACGATTGATTGTGATTTTTTTTGTTCAGATAATGTCTCAAGTGATAATAAATGTTTATTATGGACGCAAAATTTCAGACGCACCGACCTGCACATTTCCTGTTACTGATTTAACGAGTCTTGATGAGCTAAGAAGACATATATATATGTTATCATTCATTTGCTCCCTAGCCAGTTCAATCTGACAATCAAGGCTCGTTTGAACATGGCACCACTTGGCTCAGCAAAAAAATACCAGTTATTTAGCGTAGACGAGGAAACGATATGGCAATGATGCTTGAATATGCCACTCCGGTACTGAATTTTAAACTTCTTGATTTAGTGGTTGAGTCAGTACCAGTTATTAATCAGAGCAATTATGACCCATATCCGGGTAGTGTACCTGGAAGTAGCAGAGACACAACGGTGTCTGATTCATCCATATATTGCGATAACCCGCCCGAAATACCGATAGTTGATGATTTGGTAACTCATTTTGACGAGTTGAATAATAATACTAGCTCAGACACAAACTCTGACCTTGGTGGCTCAGCTGTCGGGGAAGATGATATGGCTGAAATGGAGGACCAAATTAGAACACAAGATGTAATGAAGAAGTGGGTAAATTTTATTCCCTTTATTAATCGAGGATTGCAGCATCCATTTTTGGCATTTAATGACAATGTGTCGATGCCGTACAAGGATGAAATATTTTTTGGCTATCCACCCAGAATTGACGGTCAATTTTCAGTGGGATAGATGTTTGAATCCAAAGCCGATCTTAAATCCTAGTTGGGTGCATTTGCCCTAGATAATAACTTAGAATTAAAACAAAAATATACCAATCGTACTGGCTATGTAGTTATAAGTAGAGCAGAGGGGTGTCCATGGATGTTATACGCAAAAACCACTGAGACGGGAAATTGGACAATTGCAACAAACCCAGATGAGCACAATTGTTACAGTATTGCTTGTAAAGTAGACAGTCGTCAGCTGACTGCCATGATGATTGCAGATATTATCAAGCCTGGTCTAAAGGAGAACCTGGAGATGTCAATTAAAGCATGTCGGTTTGTAATTAGAAATTAATACAAAATGGTTCAGCCTTCATACAACAAGATTTGGAGAGGGAGGGAATTGGCTATTGCTGATTTATTTTGTTCTTGGGAAAAAGCTTACGAACTGCTACCTTCTCTGCTCGGTGCAATTCAGATGTCTATCATAGGCATAAAATACATAATTGAGCACGAACCATCTACAAAAATGGGTATCCATATTTTCACCCGTGTGGCATGGGCTTTCGGTCCATGCATTGAATCCTGGCCATATCTCTGACCAGTTATAAGTGTAGATGCTGGACACCTATCCGGCAGGTATAAAAGAGAATTATTCATGGCATGCACTTATGATGCAGAACAATAATTATTGCTAATTGCATTCGGGATCGTGGATGAGGAGAGTTCATCCAATTGGGACTGGTTTATGCAATTTGTACGTGAAAATATTGTCGGTCCTGATCGGTTATGCGTTATATCAAACCAGCATGCTGCAATCCGTTCAGTATTTTATAGACCTGATTTATGGTGGTGTGAGAAAAGTGGTGAAGCAGTTCATCGATTATGTTCTCAACATATTGCGTCAAATGTTTACAAGTTGTGCAAGGACCAAATTATCAAAAAATTATTCAAGAAATTTGTGTGTAAGATGAAACCTTGGAGGTTTTATGAGGGTATGAATTTGATAAAAGGCAGGAGTATTACGACTCATTAATATGTCATGTGGTGTGATAAACGATTACAAAATCTCGAAGAAGAGTCTTTGCAACTCCATAAATAAGTACAATGTCATGATGGAGGCCTGAATAGGTGGGGTATCATGACTAAAAACGGATCATAATCCTTGAACAACGTATTTCGAGTGGCTCGCTAGCTGCCTGTAACAGCAATCGTTGAGCGCACATTTTACAAAATTGTGGATTGGTATGTGAAAAGAGGTAAGGTCGCTCAACAGTGGGTTCAAAGAGGAATGCGATTTCCAAAAAAATATATTTTTAGTTTTACAATATCAGACTTCAAAAGGATTAAAGCATCAAGTGATACCAATGGGGCCCAACGTTTTTGAGGTCGTAGTTCGTGATGGAGTCGTTAGAACGGCATGTCAGTTGTTTACTTAAATTATCAGTTTAAATTTATAAATGGTAATATTTAATTATTTTAATTTATTGATTGTAGGGAGTGAAATGAGATATAAAGTATGAAGTTAGATTTTCATTTGGAGAGGGGGGATACTTGTTTCTGAGTATAAAAAATCACAATTTACTGGCATTCCTTGCGACCATGTCCTAACGGTATGTTGCAAGTTACGTCTAAATTCGACGAACTATGTAAGCCACTATTATAGCGTTGAAAATTATGTCAACACATAAAGAGGTAATTTTTTTGGCTTTGGTAACGCCCACAATTGACCATTTGACGCGGGAGCAACTACAATCAGGTCGAATCCAAATAAAATTAATAAGGATATCTCCATATTATATCTAATTTATGGCCCTAATTTACAATGAAACCTGTGCTTTAAAGCCTATGAATGTGGACTTTTTACTTATATTTCGATGAAATGTGGTACTGCTATGCTTTGTTTGGTATTTTGCAGGAAAAAGGGCGAAAAACTGGTTCTGACTACTTTTCATACGGCCCGTATGATATTTTGTACAGGCCGTACAAGAACTGCCCAACCACACAGAAGGATCCACAACAGAGGCACAAAGTCTCCAAGTCAAAGCCCAGGCATACGGCCCGTACGGGATCCTGTACGGGTCGTACAAAGCTGATTCGGAAAATCCAGCTGGAATCTGAATTGAGCACAATTTGAGGAGCCGAAAAGGAAACCCCTGGAGGCGTGATCTGGGGCATTAAAGGAGATATTCCACAGCAGGAAAGGGGATTAATAGCTAATCAATCAATAACTTTCCTATCATTCATTCTATCATTGATGCTAGGTTTGCTTGGACAAGAGGAAAAGAAGAAGAGAAGGGAAGAACGCGAGTTTTGAACGGATCTTCAGATTTTCCACTGTTTTATCATGAACTCTTTTACTTCTTGTTATTTGTGCTATCTCATGAATATGAGTAGCTAATTTACTTTGTTTCTAGGGGTAAGATGTAGTTTCTAGTTTAGTTTTGCTTGTATGCTACTATGATTTTGTGTTGAACGCTTGGTTTTTACTTTGTTATGTAGTATTTTTATTGCTCTATTGTGCTTGCTTGAATCTGATTAGTCATCCCGTTAGATGAATACGCACATCTAAGTGTGGAGCCAAGTCTATGAAATTCATTCCAACCGAATAAAGTATATGAAGTAGGGTGAAACCAAGGAGTACCCGAAAGGCGAAACTTTCCTTGAGGCGAAAGTCCTTGGATACTTTTAGTAAACTAACAAATAACTTAGATAAATTAGGCCAAAATGCGAAAGTTGAGGTTTAACGCATCTAAGAGGGAAGTATTTGAGTCCGGTAATCGGGTATCAGGCCAAAATGCGAAAGTTGAGGTTAGGTATCTAGATCTGGTCAAAAGAAACCCTAAACACAGTATCAACACAGGAAACAGTAGCTGCAGCATTAACTTGAGGTGCCATACGGACCGTACGGGAATCTGTACGGGCCGTACGCCTTGAGACTGAACAGAAATGAAATCTGAACCCTGGAAACGCCCTTTTATCAATTGAAAACAACTTTAATTATCTTTTATTGTCTTTTAATCAGTAGAATTGTTAGAACTAAAACCAAACCAATTTCTCTCACTTCTAGAATCTTAAGTGATTTTAGGATAAGTCTAGTGTTTTTATTCCGTCCCTGTGGATCGATACCTGAGCATACTCAACGACAGGATAGTGCACTTGCTATCTGAATTGACAGAGTATAACAAAGGTTTAAAAAGTATAGCTTGCTATACTGAGACTTTTTGGCATATTCTCGTGCGATCAAGTTTTTGGCGCCGTTGCCGGGGAACGGCAACTAAAATACTGTACTTTTTCTTATTTTTGCTTGATTCTAGATTTTAATTTTAATTTTTCGTATTTCATCCTTGCAGGAACATACTGGAAGAGTCACTGCCCAAAAACCACTACCATCTCAGAAGCAAAGGGCAAACCTCCAACACATTTGTTCCAGCACCACCACATCTGTCACCTCTCCGTACGGCCCGTACAAAATTCATACAGGCCGTACAAACCGACAACAGAGGCCAGACAGATCCAGAACAAAGCGAAATGAACAACCACGGTGCTGAACAAGATCCACTCAACGAGGGTACTGGACAAGGTCAACCCAACGAGGATCAATACTCTGATGACGAAGGAGCAAACTATGCGCCAAGGACGTTGCGAGAGTTCAATGTCCCGCGAGCTGGAGATGTTAGAGGAGCAATCCGATTGCCAAGGATTGTAGGCAACCAACCTAACTTCAATCCGGGCGTTGTAAACATCGTGCAACAAAACACATTCCATGGCATGGATCATGAGGATCCACATGCCCATGTTCAAACCTTCCTTGAATGCTGTGCCACCATTAAAATTAATGGCGCAACAGCTGATTATATTAGACTTGCTTTATTTCCTTTTACTCTTAGGGATAAAGCCAAGAAATGGTTAGGGTCATTACCAAAGGATTCAATCACCACTTGGAGGGAATTGTCCAAACTGTTTTTGACCAGATTTTTCCCCCATAAAAGAACTGCCAAGGTTAGGACCCAACTGACCAGTTTCAAACAAAGGTCTGATGAACCACTGAATGAGGCATGGGAAAGGTTTAGGGAATTGCAATACTCTTGCCCACATCATGGTATTCCCGAATGGTTACTTATTCAATCTTTTTATGCTGGTTTAACTGATACCACTCGTACTTCTGTAGATGCAGTTGCAGGTGGAGCTCTCATGGATCGAGACGCTACTGAAGCAATGAACTTAATCGACAATATGGCGACTAACCAACAGTGGTCAGGCCGAGAGGGCAATCGACCAACTGGAGGAGGTCGACTTGAGCTCGATCAGATCACAGCTCTCACCGCCAAGTTTGACGCTATGCAGAAGGCTTTTGACAAGATGAGTGTCAAAGCACTCGGTAATCAGCAACCACAGCCTTGTGTTATGTGTGGAGACGAGGGGCACGAGTATGAGAATTGCCCGCTTGCGCAAAGGGATGAAGGGCCCGAGCAAGTTAACTCTCTCAACAGTGAACCATCCTACTTCCCAAAACCTCCTTTCAGCCGAACCTATTCCAAGGATCCGATTGAACAACAGAATTGGAGGTGGAAGCAAAACAATCCCACACAATTCAACAACAACCCTTCTGGCAGCAACAACAACAACAACCGCAACTTCTACAACAATGCTGCATTCAATAACTCAAACAACCGACCACCATATTCTGGACCATCTAAGCCCTATGTTGCTCCTGCAGTAGAAAACTTCATGCATGAACAAGGGAAGATGAATCAAATGCTTTTCGAACAGATGCAAACGATCAGTGCTCAATTGGCAAGTTTGGCCCAAAACAAACCTCAAAGTGGGAGCCAAACTGCACCACCACAACCTGGGATGCTACCAAGCCAACCAGAGATTAACCCTAGGGGAGAGGCCAAAGCGGTGACGTTGCGAAGTGGGACACAATACCAAGGACCAGCCATACCTGTCGAGCCAGAAGCCGACCATACGGTCCGTACAAATCCCATACGGCCCGTACCAACACCCCCTGCGATTTCTGAACAGTCAAAGCCTGATCCGATTGAGGTTGTGACTGAGACAACAGACCATACGGTCCGTACAAATCCCGTACGGCCCGTACCGAATGAAACTGATAAACAGAAAAAGAAGGTGACCGAGAAACCACCGCCCTACCGGCCACCAGTACCATTTCCACAGAGACTAGCCGAAACCCGACTCAATGAACAATTCTCAAACTTTCTTGGAGTTCTCAAGCAATTGCACATTACCATCCCATTCACCGAGGCTTTGACCCAAATGCCAACCTATGCTAAGTTTCTCAAAGATATCCTATCCAATAAACGAAGCTTGGGGGGGCATGAGACGGTGAAATTGACTGAACAGTGCAGTGCTATCCTGAGAAATGAACTTCCACCGAAATTAGGAGATCCGGGTAAATTTTCCATTCCATGCACAATTGGCAAAGCAACCATCCGACAAGCTTTATGTGATTTGGGGGCTAGTGTGAGTCTCATGCCGCGAACTATCTTCGAACGAATGGGTGTAGGCGAGCTTAGACCTACACGGATGACTTTACAACTTGCGGATTCTTCGGTGAGACTACCACTTGGCATAGTGGAGGATGTACCGGTTCGAGTCGGTAAGTTCTATGTGCCCGGTGATTTTGTTGTGATGGAAATGGAGGAAGACAAGGAGGTCCCTATTATTCTAGGACGGCCGTTTTTGAGAACCGCCGGGGCGCTAATCGATGTGAAAAATGGGACTTTAACCTTGAACATTGGAGATGAGAAAGTTCACTTTCAAATCGACCGAGCAATGAAGTATCCCGCTCAACCCGAATCGTGTTATATGGTCGATGTGATTGATGAATTAGTTGAAGAGAAGTTAATGGAGCAAATCAACAACTCTCTAAGGTATCATTCTGATTTTTTATCTGATTTGCAGGCTGAAACAGGCGATCTTGAGAGAATTTGCGCAGCAGACATGACACCTGTCTGTCTGGAAGATTTTCCGTACGTACACAGATCATACGGACCGTACAACAGACGAATTTAAAACAGAGAAGCTGGAGATTGAGAAGGAACCAAAAGGCCAGTCTGAAGCTGAGGCATACGGTCCGCACGAAATCCATACGGCCCGTACAACAAGCCAGACAGCACAGACCACTCCCGAATTAAAACCTCTCCCAGCCACTCTCAGGTACGAATTCCTTGACTCAGAAAAGACATGTCCTGTCATTGTGAATGCAGGGTTGACCCCTGACCAGACCGCCAAGCTCATGGAGAAGTTGAGAACCCACAAAAGCGCGATTGGGTATTCTATCAATGACTTGAAGGGGATCGATCCAACCACTTGCACACACAGGATCTTGCTAGAAGACGACCACAAGCCTTCAGTTGAACACCAAAGACGGCTCAACCCGAATCTAAAAGAGGTAGTAAAGAAAGAAATTTTAAAACTTTATGAAGCAGGTATCATCTACCCGATTTCTGACAGCAAATGGGTGAGTCCCGTCCATGTGGTTCCCAAGAAAGGAGGAGCAACAGTGGTGAAAAATGAGAAAGAAGAGATGATTCAAACGCGCGTTGCAACCGGTTGGAGGATGTGCATAGATTATCGGAAGCTCAACGCGGCTACACGCAAGGATCACTTTCCCTTGCCATTTGTTGATCAACTCCTTGAGAGGCTTGCTAACCACTCATATTTTTGTTATCTTGATGGTTATTCAGGTTTCTTTCAGATTCCCATTCACCCGCAGGATCAAGAGAAGACCACATTCACATGCCCATACGGTACCTACGCATACCGTAGGATGCCTTTCGGTCTTTGCAATGCACCTGCGACTTTTCAGAGAGCCATGATGGCTATTTTTTCTGATTTTATTGAGAAAGAAGTTGAAATTTTTATGGATGATTTTTCTGTATACGGTACCTCTTTTGATGCTTGTTTGGCTAACTTGTGTAAGATTTTGCAGAGATGTGAAGAAGTCAATTTAGTCCTCAATTGGGAAAAATGTCATTTCATGGTCCAAGAAGGAATTGTTTTGGGGCATGTTATCACCTCTAGAGGGATAGAGGTTGATAAAGCAAAAATTGAGGTAATCGAGAAACTCGAAATCCCAACAAATGTCAAGGGGGTTCGAAGTTTTCTTGGACATGCCGGCTTTTATCGCCGTTTCATAAAGGACTTCTCAAAAATTGCGAAACCTTTGACCAATTTACTTATCAAAGATTCTGATTTTATTTTCACTGATGATTGTGTCAAGTCTTTTTGTAGTTTAAAGGAAGCTCTTATCTCTGCACCTATCTTACAGCCGCCAGATTGGTCACTACCATTTGAGCTGATGTGCGACGCAAGCGACTATGCAGTCGGAGCAGTTCTGGGACAACGGAAAGACAAGAAGCCGTGCGTTATTTACTATGCTAGCAAGGTGCTAGATCCGGCCCAAATGAACTACACCACAACCGAAAAGGAGCTTCTCGCCATTGTATTTGCTCTCGACAAATTCAGATCATATCTGGTGGGCTCGAAGATAGTGGTCTACACAGATCATGCCGCACTAAGGTACCTCTTAAGTAAAAAAGATGCAAAACCAAGACTGATTAGATGGATTCTTCTTTTGCAGGAGTTCGATCTTGAGATAAGAGATACGAAAGGAGTCGAGAATTCTGTAGCAGACCATCTGTCACGTCTACATTGGGAAGAAGATACCACAACTAAGCTCCCAATCAATGACTCATTCCCCGATGAACAACTCCTTGCAATCAGTTCTGATCTGGACGACAACCATACGGGCCGTACAGAAGTTCATACGGCCTGCACTATCCACCATACGGACCGTACACAAACTCATACGGACCGTACAAGTACCAACCAGTCCAAACAGCAGACTCCCTGGTATGCCGACATTGCGAATTACCTGGTCTCTGGAGTTTTGCCCGCCACAATGTCCCAACAACAGAAGAAGAAACTAAGGTCAGATTCCAAGTACTACTTTTGGGACGAGCCCTATCTCTTCAAGGTTGGAGTTGATGGCGTATTCCGACGTTGTGTCCCATTCGAGGAAACAGACTCTATTCTTGCACATTGCCACTCGTCCGCTTATGGAGGACACTCTTCATTCTCTAAGACCACTGCCAAGGTATTACAATCTGGTTTCTTTTGGCCTTCTCTTTTTAAAGATGCAAGATCTTTTGTTATAGCTTGTGATAGGTGCCAAAGAACTGGAAACATGACAAGACGAAGTGAGATGCCTCTCAACTTTATTCTTGAGGTCGAGATTTTTGATGTTTGGGGCATCGATTTCATGGGTCCATTCCCATCTTCTCGAGGGAATGAGTATATTTTGGTGGCAGTCGACTATATATCAAAGTGGGTCGAGGCCATGGCGTGCCGCAAGGCTGACTCGAATTCGGTAAGAAAGTTTTTCAATGAGATCATTTTCCCTCGTTTTGGGGTGCCTCGAGCTGTCATTAGTGACGGAGGCAAGCATTTCATCAATCGACAATTCAAAAAACTATTGAGCCGACATGGGGTGACTCACAAGGTATCTACTTCTTATCACCCTCAAACTAATGGGCAAGCTGAGATTTCTAACAGGGAAATCAAGTCGATTTTAGAGAAAACAGTCGCAAGGACAAGGAAAGATTGGGCTTTCAAGCTGCATGATGCACTCTGGGCCTATCGCACCGCATTCAAGACACCGATTGGCATGAGCCCGTACAAGCTGGTGTATGGAAAGCCGTGTCACCTTCCTGTTGAAATTGAGCACAAAGCATTCTGGGCCACAAGAGTGATCAACATGGACCTGCTTGCAGCTGGAGAAAAGCGTGTCCTCGACTTGCATGAGTTGGAGGAAATGAGGTTGCATGCATATGAGAATGCGAGATTTTACAAGGAAAAGACGAAGCGATTGCATGACCAGCGCATTTCGCCTCGCCAGTTCAAAGAGGGAGATCTTGTACTTTTATTTAATGCTAGATTAAGAATTTTTCCAGGTAAACTCAAATCGAGATGGTCCGGCCCATTTCATGTGGAGAAAGTGTACCCTTTCGGAGCAATTGATATCTGGAGCAAAGAAAGTGGTACCTTCAAGGTAAACGGTCAGCGTCTCAAGCACTACGTTGCCGACCACTTGATGGATGAGCGGAATGTTCAGTTTCTTTCTGACCCCGCTCAGATAGAAGTTTAAGTTGAAAGGTGGTCTAGCTAACGACCTTAAATGAGCGCTTCTTGGGAGGCAACCCAAGCATTTTTAAAATTATTTTGTTTGGTCATTTCTCTTATTGTTATTACTTTAGTTTCTAAATATTTAATTTGCTATTAGTTTAATTTTGATTTTTCATTTTGTAGTTGTCTTTCAATTCTGATCAGATAGGAGAAGAAATCATCTCTGCAGGTTGGTACGGTCCGTACAAAATATCATACGGGCCGTAGGGCACCCATCCGACGCAGAAACTCAAGGGGCGCGACCTTTTCTCTTCGCGTTCCTTCGCATCAATTCGCGTCCCTTCGATTAGACCCTCTTCCCTTTTAAACACGACCCCTCCACCTGGTTGGTCTCCGCTACTCCACCTCCTGCCTCTGACATCCCCAGTACCTCCTTCCAGCCACCCACATCTGCGTATGCCCGCCCTTGCCCAGCTGACCCCTCTCTTAGGGATCTCTACTACCTCATGACTGATATCCGGGCCACTCAGCTGCAGCAGGACCGCTACATCACAGCCATCCAGGAGCAGACGGCCATTCACACCACTCGACTGGATGAGATTAGTGGCTGCATGTTTGACTATGCCGAGCGTCTTGGTGACATCGAGGACCAGTTTCGCGACTGGCGCTTCGACCCCTCTTCTGACTACTGATCAGGTTTCCTTCTCCCTACCCTCGCTTCTTTATTTTTCCCATCACATATCCTGAAGCATTGAGGACAATGCTCGGACTAAGCTTGGGGGGGTGATTAGTTATTTTCTTTATTTTGCATTTAGTTTGTCTTAGTTTGTTTCTGTGTTTGCATGTTCTGAGGATTAAATCTGTGTGAATCGCGTGAATTAGGGTTCAATTTGAAAAATTTTGGTTGTGAAATGGTTGAATTTGGGAAATTGGAAATAACCACACATTTGGTTGAAAGAATTGTAAACGATAGTCTGTTTTGGGACTTTGTAGAATTGAATTGAATTGTGCCAAGAAAGCATTTGAAACCGGAATATGCCTTGTAAAAATAGAAAAATGGGATTTCAAAACAATAGAAAGATTTGGATATCCATTGGTATGAATGAATATCATTGGATGTGTGTATTCATGATGTATACGAGGATAAAAGATAAAAAAATTCTTGAAAAGAATGAAAAGATGGAGAATATAAGAGTACTGGCAATAAGCCATGATTTGGCGCCTTTGAGCTCGTCTCCCATACGGACCGTACCCAGATCATACGGGCCGTACATCTAAAAAAAAAATGGTGCCTTTACATACATCAACACACGAAGTCTGTGACCTTTCTGACCTAAGCTTGTTCCAAGCTTGGGGGAATTCAAAGAAAAACAAATCACCACAAATGAGGGCATAAATTCGGTGAAAGAATGAACTATTGATGCGTTTGATTTCTTAGTTCTTACAAATAGCAATTCATTCTTGAAGTTAGGGTTTGATCAATTGAATTGTGGGGTGAATCAAGTTGACCAAAGGAAACCAAGTTACTATCCAAAATAACTCTAATGAATTTCTAACGAACGCAAGATCATGCACATTTTTCCTCTTAGTAGATTAACCTGCATTTAGGTAAGTCCAACAACCAAAACCACACCTAAGTTAGAATTTTGCTTGAGGACAAGCAAAGTTCAAGCTTGGGGGAATTTGATATCTCCATATTATATCTAATTTATGGCCCTAATTTACAATGAAACCTGTGCTTTAAAGCCTATGAATGTGGACTTTTTACTTATATTTCGATGAAATGTGGTACTGCTATGCTTTGTTTGGTATTTTGCAGGAAAAAGGGCGAAAAACTGGTTCTGACTACTTTTCATACGGCCCGTATGATATTTTGTACAGGCCGTACAAGAACTGCCCAACCACACAGAAGGATCCACAACAGAGGCACAAAGTCTCCAAGTCAAAGCCCAGGCATACGGCCCGTACGGGATCCTGTACGGGTCGTACAAAGCTGATTCGGAAAATCCAGCTGGAATCTGAATTGAGCACAATTTGAGGAGCCGAAAAGGAAACCCCTGGAGGCGTGATCTGGGGCATTAAAGGAGATATTCCACAGCAGGAAAGGGGATTAATAGCTAATCAATCAATAACTTTCCTATCATTCATTCTATCATTGATGCTAGGTTTGCTTGGACAAGAGGAAAAGAAGAAGAGAAGGGAAGAACGCGAGTTTTGAACGGATCTTCAGATTTTCCACTGTTTTATCATGAACTCTTTTACTTCTTGTTATTTGTGCTATCTCATGAATATGAGTAGCTAATTTACTTTGTTTCTAGGGGTAAGATGTAGTTTCTAGTTTAGTTTTGCTTGTATGCTACTATGATTTTGTGTTGAACGCTTGGTTTTTACTTTGTTATGTAGTATTTTTATTGCTCTATTGTGCTTGCTTGAATCTGATTAGTCATCCCGTTAGATGAATGCGCACATCTAAGTGTGGAGCCAAGTCTATGAAATTCATTCCAACCGAATAAAGTATATGAAGTAGGGTGAAACCAAGGAGTACCCGAAAGGCGAAACTTTCCTTGAGGCGAAAGTCCTTGGATACTTTTAGTAAACTAACAAATAACTTAGATAAATTAGGCCAAAATGCGAAAGTTGAGGTTTAACGCATCTAAGAGGGAAGTATTTGAGTCCGGTAATCGGGTATCAGGCCAAAATGCGAAAGTTGAGGTTAGGTATCTAGATCTGGTCAAAAGAAACCCTAAACACAGTATCAACACAGGAAACAGTAGCTGCAGCATTAACTTGAGGTGCCATACGGACCGTACGGGAATCTGTACGGGCCGTACGCCTTGAGACTGAACAGAAATGAAATCTGAACCCTGGAAACGCCATTTTATCAATTGAAAACAACTTTAATTATCTTTTATTGTCTTTTAATCAGTAGAATTGTTAGAACTAAAACCAAACCAATTTCTCTCACTTCTAGAATCTTAAGTGATTTTAGGATAAGTCTAGTGTTTTTATTCCGTCCCTGTGGATCGATACCTGAGCATACTCAACGACAGGATAGTGCACTTGCTATCTGAATTGACAGAGTATAACAAAGGTTTAAAAAGTATAGCTTGCTATACTGAGACTTTTTGGCATATTCTCGTGCGATCAGAGCACAAGAGAATTCTAAATTCTATGGATGATATAGAAGCTTGAATTAGGCCACGCAATGTAGTACATCGTCCAGAGGGATCAAATAGAACAAGAACTTCAGGTTGGAAATTACATAGTGAATAAGTGAATATTTTAATTATTTGATATATGTAATTATTTTTTTGTCATTATTTGAAAGGAACAACTGGTGGAAGACGAAGAAGCGTATCTGGTCCACATCCAGAGGTAGCCGATATGTATGCAGAGACAACTGCTACACAAGGTTCACAAAGAAGCGTATCTGGTAGCCATCCATCTGGTAGCCAAGCAGAGCCATCCGGTAGCCGTCCATCTGGTAGCCAAGCAGAGCCATCCGGTAGCCGACCATCTGGTAGCCGACCATCTGGTAGCCGGCCTATAGCTAGTCGTCTGAGTAGAATATTCAGACGTGGTAAACACTGAACAATTATGAGTTATATTTTTTAACTAGAAGACTAAATTTTTTTTAACTAGAAGACTGTGCTGGGGAGTCAAGATTGGAGATGAAACTTAATAAAGCCTTCAAACAGAACCTAGTACCTCTCTCTCTTGCTTTCTGAGCACCTGTTTCATCATAAACTATACAAGCTAAATTAAATACTTAAAATAAATAAGCTAAATAACAAAACATAAGCCTTCAAACAAAACATACGCAATACATACGCAATACATCTACACTAAGATAAAACACCTACACTAAGTCTTCGTCTTCATCTATATATTATCTATCCCTAGCACGTCTGAATTTTGAGTCGCTATATTTATTGGGTTTTTTTTTTCGTCGAGCAGGATTTGCCATTGATGGACTGGCACCACCATCTCTTAGGGCACCACTCTCTCCTAGGG